>PNEQ01131041.1:0-37072 GCA_003012365.1 Medauroidea extradentata
CGTGCTCCCGAGACACACGACCACTGGCGTGCTCCCGAGACACACGACCACTGGCGTGCTCCCGAGACACACGACCACTGGCGTGCTCCCGAGACATACTACCACTTGTAATGTTACCTTCAAATTCATTTACTACGAATTCAGATGTGAAAATATATGATAATTTTAATATGAGGTAAAATATATTATTGTATATGTTCTGAAGTATTGTTTTTTACTTACCTGCAAATAAAACCCTGCAAGTACTTGGACATTTAAAATTTGGATTTTATTTAGCCTTATGGAAAACATTTCCAGTCTTGATCTGCGCAAAGCAGTTAAAAAAAAAAGGGTGTTTTGCATTATTTCAATTTTTTGAGTAAATCAGAATTGGAGTGCAAAACGTACCCAATTTTTTTATTCACTGAGTGTTAATGTAATAAAGTGCCATTTTAATACAGAATTATATTTAATATTAATGTTAAAAAGTTTTAATTTTCTATCCATTGCAAAATACATATATGCATTCTATTTTATTGTTTAGACACAACAAACACATTACATAATCACCTGAAAACAGATCATCCAGCTCTATAGAGACACATTTGAATAATGTAGAACTGGTACATAGTACAGCAAACATTGTGTGAGATTCAAGAAACAATAAATTATTCTACTCGACTTCGAAGGAAAAATGTTCGGTTTCGCTTCGAAGCAAAAAATCACTGTTTTGCACACCCCTAAAAATTGCTGTCATGTTGTAATGAAAAGGTTGTAGACTAGGCCAAGTAGGAACCTTTTGTATGTGCGGCGAAAGTTGGAGGCACTTTACATGTCATTAAAATGCTGTTAAAATGGATTGTTATAGACTTAAGTAGAATATATGAGGGGCCTAAATTATTTTTTATATTAATTGGGATTTAAATTGATATGTACACAGTGAAATGAGTAGTGTGCTTTGATACAGACTGGATTAGAGGATTACATAAAAATGTTTTGAAAGGGTTTTTAATTTACTTGTGTACTTTTACTTGAAATTTGAAAAATTTGATTGTGAAATTTTGGAGGGTAAGCTTTTGGTAAACTGGGTACATGCACGTCGTCAAACCAGATTTATTAGAGCATAGGAACTATTTTAAACACCATAGTTTCTGTATTCTTAAGAATTTGTATGGTTTAACTTGAATATTACATTGGCGACACAAAAATTTACTCTGTTAGAATAAATTGTACTTGTCCGTAGGAAAAACTTACTTTATGCAGTAACGTTGACAGCACACGCAACAAATACCATAAAATGTATGCAACAGTCTATTCTACAACTTAAATCATACACAAAGTCACTATTCATCCTCTGCCTGAGTGTGTTTGTGGTGAGGCCAGTGTACTCTGCATCACACTCAGTATCACATATTCATGGTCACAGGGCCGATACAAAACAAGCCATAGCCGGTTCCAGTTCAAACATCCAGGACAAACCAGTGGCTGCCCATGCAGCTTCCCACAAACTCACCTTCAACTCCTGTTTCAACACCAGAGTGGTGAGGGCACTACCCCCTATAATAGCAATAGCAATAATAATGCAGAACTGAGATGCTGGGGACTGGCCCACCAATATATCAGCAAATCCAGACAACCTCCAAGCCTAAACATCTGATAATCTACTTTTTACTTTCAAACTTTCCGCCACACTCTAGTTGGCCACTGGCTGCTAGGTGTTCTGGTTACAACCTTCATAAAGTCAGCCATACTGCAGTGTACTATCGCTCACCGCCCGATGAAGCTGGCTTAGCCAGCGAAACGTCGCGACCGCGCAAAATGTGTGTTGTCCGTAAGTGTTATATGTTCCTCTACGTGCAGTACAGTTCTGTAAGTACTTGTACACTATCTACATTTTATAGTAATATTGAACAGTCTTGTTACATTGGAATTGACGTCATGTAATTTACGTCTAATGTGAGACTTGGCAAGCAATTTCTGCTTAATTATATTAAAGAGTTTACTTCTTGTCTATATGAACACGAATAACTTGGCTCTTTTAAGAAGTTGTTCTGGTTAATAAGCATTATATCTTTGTCTGTGTCATCATGAACATCTTAACAGGGTTTTAATACATTTTATATTTAATAGCGACTGGAATTATTTACCCTGTGATAAAGATTGATCTGATTTTTAACGAGTTGAAGATAAGCCCAATGAAAGACACTCACTGTTAGTCATTTTAAAGATTGAAATATGTGTTTTTGGTATAAATTAGTAATAATGAATATGTTAAGGATGTGGTAATTATTTAGTAATTATTGAAATAATTTAATTTACTCGGTTTTACCTGATATTTTTCAGAATATCTAGACAATATTATCCCTCTACTTCCGTGACTTATTTATATCTGCTGCTTTATGAGATATCGAAAGTTATTTTGTACAAGTCTTATTTGTATTTGTGCATTAATTGTCTTCAGTGTCCTGTGTTCACGCTCTTTGGTATGTGCTGAAATATATATTTAATTTTATCTAGCACATCAGTTTCAGTATATAGCATATACAAGAGTAAGTATTAGTGTATGATCCTAGGAGAATTACTGTCCTATTTGCAGCTACACCCAAGAACGTGTTAACTGCTGTACTGTTATGCAGTCTAGCAAAGAAATTTATAATTTTTCTGATTATATGCTTTACAAAATTTTGTTTAGTATTTTGAATTTGAAGATGTGGAATCAAATGCATGTATTTATTTACTTGTTTCATAACTGCAATAATGTGTTGTCAAATCCTATATCTATGAAAATAAAAGTAAGTGCGTAATGTGACTTCTAGAATGGACAAGTGTTGTTACCCACTGGTAGATTATTTTAGTTCTTATTTTGTGTAACTTCACAGGTCAAATTCAAATTGAATGATAATCTTAATGTTCATAAGTAAAATACTGCAAATTAATTTGGTGCGTATGAGAAACGGCTCACGAGTGTACTTATATTGTCCGCCTTACCACAAATGATGCTTCCTTTCTCCAGGAAACTACCGCTTTTGTAATTTAAAACGATTATTGAGATGTCGGCCCTAAAGATGCGTAGTTGCCGAACCAACCCCCGTCGTGTGGGTTCAGCTGTTCAAGTGAAACACACTCTGTGCTGCGTGCTCACGACACGGAATCCGGTCGCCTCCGTGGCTTCCTACAGATTGTCCCTTAGCGCCTACTTACGGCCGCACCGGCCAGCAAACTCTGCCTAAACTCCTTTGACCAATCACAGGCCAGTTTGCAGACAATTTCTATCACTGGTCACTGTCTCCCGCGCTGTGTTTATTATTTTCAGTTTGTTTTCTCATGACAATACTTATCAATCACAATAATATAACATTCCAGTACGACATAAATATGTACAAGTACAGTATTCATTCATGTAAAGTATAATTATTGAACTATCAGCTAAATAATTAATCTTTACTCTAATTTTTCCGTTAACCGATCTGACAATTACAATTGCAAGATCACATTAAATAAATGCAAAAATTTTTTGTACTCAACATAAAGAAACTTAAATTATAGTCCTACGAAGATTTTTAGCATCTTAGAGTGTAATAAAAATCTAATGTTAAAAGTTAGAATCATGTCGATCTCAGGAGTTGCTAACACACATTTATTATTTCATGACTGTTTCTTTAGTAGTATATTATATTCAACGTGGTTTGATGCCTTACTTCAAGGATGAAATGCTTGTAGAGATATTATTCATAAAAACTTTACAAACCACAGGGAAAATTCCTAGAAAAAGTTTTTAATGTTAACATGAAATGTCCTAATTATTTTGGCACTAAAGCATCCAGCAAAGCAACAGCTCCATGAACATTTTAATTTTCAAATTATTCAGCTTTAAAAATGCTATATGGATTTTCAAACGCTGCCATAAAATTTAAAACACGTTTTTATTGGCTAACACGTGTATGACGTAGCCATACTTGTTTTGGTTAGCCACTGCTCACTAGGCATTATTGTGTGTATTGGAATTTTTCACTGACTTCAAAAATTGATAAAATTTAGTGAACCCGGTTACATAAAAGTCAGCTCAGGAAATTCCCCCGTTGTTAAGGCATACGTGGTTCCAAATTTGGTAGTTAACAACGAAGATTTCACTCGTATTGATTTTGAAGGTGTGAAGACGAAGGTATTAGCTCTCCCTCATTGCAATGTTTTAGTTATATGTTTGAGTTTCTGTAAATTTAATTTAAATTCCAGGGGGATAATAAGTTACTACGAATTCACTTTAATGTTTCAGATCCGGTCTAGACTCGTAAGTTTAGGTTTGAAAAGTCAGCCAAATGAAGTTCGAATACGCACAAAAAGTGAATCTATCAAGCTAATAGCTTGAATGTGTCTATTTAAACCTGGCACAGACTGGTGATTAAACATCCTGGTTGCATGAGCCTGGAAAATAATGTAGCAGATTAATTTTTTTTATTAAAAGTACATTTTTTCTCAATTATTTTGTTTCTTGTGAATGGCAGTGAGAGCTGTGCTACCATCTCTGGGCGAGTTTCGCAAGATCCGGCCCACCCCTAGAATAATTGGCTTATCTTGGATGCCTTGAACTCGCCTAGGTAGTTATATTTCCACAGCCAGTGAAACAGCCAAAAACACTACAGCTGCAGAGATTTCGTCACAAACTGCAAGCTATTGACTGCAACTTTTAAATTAAAAGAACTTATTTGTTTTATGCTGTGTCATATTGTACACAATACATAGAAATAATCATTACATACATAAACTGTATTTTTGTCGTTCATAGCAGACTATTAGATCTCTTCTTGTTGCTTAAACCATGCAGTCCACCTTGATTTGTCAGACGGTGCTATAGTAAAGATTTTATTTGGAGTCAGTTGCATTTTATTGCTGCGTCAACGAACTACTATACACATTTATACTCTTCAAAGTTCCAACCATACTGGTTTTTACAGCGTAAACTACTTTATTTAACACAATTTCATGACCTGAATGTATGTTGCTGTAGTTTGTGTGTTAAGCTACACACAATAAAATGTACGATATTGTGATATCACAGGGACATCAATATGACTGTTTACGTTTTAGCGCGCAATAAAGAATGCTCTTTTTATTTATTTATTTTATTTCCCCAAATTACAAAGACACAAATGGTATAATGCTGTTGTTCATTAAATTGAATGTACTTTTAAATAAAAATATTATTAAAAAAAATAGGAATTTTCCCTATTGCTGTAACTTTGCCACTGTTACAAAATTGTGTCTACATTTTGACAAGCTAAATTTTGTTTTATACGTTTTGTTTTTAAAATTCGTTGACATTTTATCTGTGAGCAACCTACTATTATGATGGGAAGAAATTCAAACCATGAAATTCTGGTAAGTTTTGCTTGTAAGAAAAAAACTCAATCTGATAGCACTTGGCATAAAATTTTCTATCATTCTGGGATGTACGGAGAGTATGCAGAGGAAAAGTGCTGCAGAAATATGAGAGTTGATGTACAGAAACGTAAAGATATTAACTCACAGCTATTATTTATAACTCACTAGCAATAATTTAACACATGTGTATTTAATCAGTAAATATAGAAAGTAGCAGTTTTATGAGTAGCGGAATATAGATTTAAGTTTTGTTCAACATGGCTTTCAAGAGTGATCGTTTTGTCCCAAACATCCTATATCAGCGATAGTGAATTTGTTGGTGGCAAGAAAGATTGCAAGCATTTACAGTACAGGCCTAGATCTGCCATCTGGTACCACATGTCGCTGTCTGCAGATGATTTTGAATAATTATTACAGGAAAGTTAATTGATCTAGGCACACCCTTCTTTTGACATTGTAGCAAAACTGTAATAAGTGAAAAATTTTTTTTTCCCGTACATAGTTATTGGCCATTTTGACATTGTTTTTTCAGTTGTTTGTGAAAATGGAAAATATGACATAAGTAGCTAACTGAACTTTTTCTATGCAAGAACATATGTGAGTGGTAGTCTTACGTACATTAACTTATTCAGATTTGCTTTGAACTGGCAGGCGCATACATGTTGTGTTGCTCAACTTTTTGAGATGGAATCAGTTACTCAGATACAACAAAAGTACGGAACACAGTTTAATAAGAAACTTCAGAGTGACTTTGCATTGAGAGATTGGCAACTCTGTTTTCTTGAGATTGGAAGTGCCCATTATTGCAAAGAAGTGACATTAGTGATTAATGCATGGAAATAATCATAGAAACATTTGCATAGATCCCAGCATAAAAATATTCATGTGCAGAGCTTTGTGGGTAGTGGCTGTTCAACTTGATTCCACACAAAGTGCTGTGCAAGAGGTTGAGGTGATGTGCATACAAAGTTCAGTTAGTGCAACAATTCAAACCAGTTGACAATATAGTTCAGAAAACATTTTGGTCCTCATTAACTTTGATGGTGAGTTCAGGAAAACAGTCATTTTCATAGAAGAGGCAACTTTTTGTATGATGGATCCAGTCTGCAGGCATAATTTGCAAAGTATGGGCTCTGAAAAATCCATGTCTTCAAGAAGCATGTTATGTCACAGCCCCAAAGTTAATGTGTGGTGTGGTGTAATACATGACACTGCATTTTCAACAGCAGACTGGTAACACAAACTACTACTTAGAAATGCTGTAACTGTACATAGTGCCACAAATTGACCCCTTACTGCTATACAATTTTGCAGTAAGATGGTACCACAGCTCATTTGGGTCAGCAGGCTTGTACTTACCAAGATAGCACATTTACTAAATAAATTGGCAGAAATTGTTCAATTATTTGGTTTTCGTGTTCACCTGACACAACCCCAATGGAATTTTTTTGTGGGGTTTTATCAGAAGCAGTGTGTAATAAGCACAGATTGATAAAACTGACTATTTGAAGATCCGTATCAGAAATTGAATGTTGGTTATTTCAGAAAACGTACGCCACAGAACATGGCAAGAGCCAGAATATCTCTTGGATCTGCCCCTTGGTACCAGTGGAGCCCACACTAAGATCTACTGTTGTCTCTACAAAAACATTCACAGAATTTTACTTCAGTGTACCAGAACTTACACAGGCATTTAGTATATTATGATTTGTTGTATATTGCATTTGTACACTTTATAAATGTTTCTTAAAATAAATGCCACTTTGTTTTCTTTGTGGTCAAAAAGAAATAATTAATTGCTATAGAAAACACAAAGAATTGTAGACTTCTGTTGCCAACCTGTTAATTTAAGAAAGAAAAAGAGAGATACATAAACAGAGAACAGTGCACTGCAGCAAAGGAAAAAATAGTGTCCTTTTGTCATACAGTGTTGTCAAAGTATTGTTTATGCCCTAGTGTATTAGTTAAAGTGAGTGAAGTGATTTTTAGTGTAGGTCTTTAGCGCTTGAGGGGGGGTGGCAGATGTGAGTATGGAGCTGCACCAGAATGAAGGGGCGGGAGAAGTGATCTCAGAGAAAACCTGCTGCCCAGCACCAGTTTTGCTACAGGCAATTATTTCATGATCATCCAAGTTCTCTTCATTCTTTACCAGCAACATTCGACTTTAGTTGAATGTACAAAATATTGCTAACTTGCTGAATTACAATGTTTGTCGAACAGAGAATTGGGAGACTTTGTTTATACTTTGTACGTGGTTTATATGTTTGAAATAAACAAACTATTTTGATAAAATCATTAAAATTTTTATTTGCAACAGTTTTAAAATGTGAGGTAGTTAACTAATTTAATATTGCATTGTTTGACCAGTGCACAGTCATGTTATGTATATGTTACAGACAGAAAAATAATTCTGTTCATAGTCATTTTAAATGTTAGTCATCATAACAGTAATTCTTGTAGTTTCCAGTTTTTCAAAGTTTAAACCTGAATGCCAGACATGTTACACTTTTATATGTTTTCCAGGTTTGTAGTGCGAGACTTCACCTACAACGAGGAGGAGATGGCGGCAGGGAAGAGTGAGATAACGAAGCTGGTGACAGACAAGAAGAAACAGTTTGTAAGTTGTGCACTGATGTCATATTTGTACCACATACATTCTAATGGGGTGGAAGCTCTCGTTCCACATCGTGTCCACCATGATGTTGCGCCCTGTAGCAGCGCATGAACCCCTGGTACGCACCTGATTGTTGCTTGTCACTTCACATCCCTACCAGGAATGAAACTCCATACTTGACATTAAAAAACCTTATTTTCTTTCAGCCTTCTCTCTCATATGTTATCTTTGCTATGTTTTTAAGAATAATTTAGTTTTACTTTTATTTGCTTAATTTCCCTGGGATCTGTTTAGTAAGCAGATTTTAAATTATTACTTCTTGCTAGTAATAGTGTCATCTTGAAACATAGGCAGTAGCAAAATACCTTACGGTTTAAGGGGCTTTCATCATGTCTGTTGTGCTTGGGCTATGTAGATGGGGTTCGGGCTTAAAGTACGGTGGGTCCTAAGTCGTGTGGGTGCAGGTTTGAACTGCATCAACCACAACAGCACTGTGATGACTACCCCTTAACCTGTTTCTGCCCTTATCACACTACATGTTGCACCCCTCCCCTCCTGACAGCGCTGCCTCCAGCGATTGGTCACTCAGAGCTGCGAGTGCGAGTGTCACGCCAATGACTCTCCAGAATCGCTGTCGCAAAGTTCCGACGATGATGAGGCGCGTATCTCACGTATGATGAAACTGTCTCTTATAGTTTGTCTCTCGCTCTCTCTGCGTGCCAAGTTTTCAAACTGGTGTTCCAGTCAAGCATTCTAACCACTTGTGACATCCTGCCGAGTTTTGTCCACACTTTAAGCTCTGTCCTCCTTGTGCTAAAAATACTAATTGTTGGTTTTCATAGTGCAAAATATTCAGTGAATGCTGTTTTTTTCTCACTAGACTCATACTGATCTTATTAAAACTTAGTGTAGATTGTTTGTTGCTGTTTTAAAAAAAAATTCATTAACGTACAAATTCTGAATCAAACCTTTAATTAGGAATGGTAGGATTATTATTGATAAAATAATTTAAAAAATATTAACATTGTTCTGATTACTGTTAAATGTACTGTATTAGTGCCTACAAAATTAATTAAATTCACTACTTTCTGTTTACAACTCACAGCTCTTACAAAACTTGTTAGGCAAGTAGTAAAATTGAGCAGTTCTGAAGTTTTTACCAATGTTTGATGCATCTAATGGCATTCAATTTTTTTCCCCATCTTGAATTTTATTAATTTTTTAAAACAATGATATTATTAATAGAATTAACAGTAATTCTTTTATGACAATTTTGATTAAAATTATTTATCATATATATATATGTTCTGGTGACTTTTGAAACAAGACAATTCTTCAAACAGAGTAGGGCACTTACATGTGTTGTTCATATGATATTTTTTTTTGCACTAGAAATAACATTCTTAAAGGACATTTACATTTTTATTTTGCTTTTTGACCTTTTATTTTGTTTTGTATTATAGCTATAGTGTAGCAGAAGTTAGTTCTGATAATAATTTTATGTTTTTTTTTTTCTGGTTGAAGTATATACTTCTGTTTGGAAGGCATGTGATGCCTGTACATGCCCGTAGAGCTCTTTGGTTGTTGAAGACAGCATGCTGTAGTTTTTTCCTGTATATGTAGCTATGATTTGGTGTTTCATGGTAAGAGGTTTGTCATTATGAAGGAAATATTGCTTAGCACAAGCTGCTTTGCTCAGCTCTGGGAACTTATTTTTTTCCCCTTTGATGAATTGTATAAAAGAGTGGAGGGAGAGAATACAGCTAACAAGACATGTTACGTAAGGTGAGCAGTTCATGTTAACACTTTGTGTGTAGTAGTGAAGCTTTGAGTGTGCATCTGCCAGAGCACGAGTTTCCAGTATCCTATAGATACAGAGATCAATGTGGTGATAACATTTAAGATGGGATTTTTAAAGTGGATGTTTCCGTACTGGGATGAACTGGTCAGCAATTTTGCATCATTTCAGATTATGTGGCTGTCTGTGTATAGAACAGATGACTCGATTAGGCTTTTGGTATCCAAAAAGCAACTTGAAAATCATTGTTTCTTTGTGCTAGGGATTAACACCTACAAATATATTTGTTAAAAATGCTGGTTAACGTTTTAACTGATCTGTTTGTTGTAAAACAAATTTTTTATTTGTAAAAAATCTCTGATTAAGGATTAAAAATATGTTACCATTGCAATTGCCTAAAAGACAAAGATAGTGAGGAAATGTATAAATGTCATTAAATTATTTGACAGACTTTTATAAAATACAAAACGTATTTTACAAGCTAGTTGTACAAAATGATGTACAGTAGACTCCCGATTATCTGTGTGCGGATTATGCGCACAAAATATTTCACTTTAAATAGTTCAAAAAAAGCTGACAAAATTATTAATTTTTGGCTACGTGAAACAATTAACTCCACACATGAATGGATTGAGATTTTTATCTTGGATAAATAAGATATCTGTAATTTTTTATTATTTGTGTTTTTAGATTATTAGTTAATAATACATAATACGAATAATTTAGAGTTCACTGTATTAAATATCTCCCTTTTATTGCAGGAATAAATTTGGCCTTTTTTCTTTCTACTGAGATCTAAGACAGTGTAAAAGTGCATTATCCGTGATTTTTGATTATCCGAAGCATTGGCCCCCTCCATTAGTGTGGATAGTCGGTAGTTGAGTACTGATACTGTGGCCTCATCTCTTATATATGTATAGTGAGCCCATGGATTATAAGTAACATGATATAATTGTGTGGTAAATGAGGCACCTTTGTTACAGTCTATCAATACACTCTGTAGCTATAAGACATACTGTTGAAAGTTCTAGCGTGTTGTTCATGAAACAGTGTGGCCAGTAGAAGTTTTGAAAACCAGGTATTGCTGAAATTTAGTATTTAAATATTATGCTGAGTAGCCCTATATGTAAAAAAAAAACTATCAACAAATTTGTGGTAGTTGTATTTTTATTAGAACTGTAAATTGTGATTGATTTTAGTTTAATTTTGAATAAACTTTGACAAAAAACTTTTTTGAGAATATGACTATAAATGTTCATGGCTGTTTAACGTAAACTTCATCAATTAATTTCCATGGATTTTAACTTCTAACTTGAATCTGTTAATTTATTCTGATTTCAATCAATTAGATTATTATTTTAGTTTTCCCAAGTAGTATGTGATGTTAGTTAGCACCTTGTGCTGTTGTTTCAGCAAAGATTTTTACAAAAAGTTAATACAGCCCAATTTATTATAGTCTTGTTAAATTTGTTTAGTTTAAGTTTTACTACATATTTTTAGACTGTGTTTGAATTTTTAATCCTCCTTTTTACAAGTAATCCAACATGACTGCAAAATCTAATTTTTAAATGTTAATTTAAATAAGAATGGGTTTAATTTTCTTTATGTCGGCAACCACACACAACATAATTTGAGCTTTATACATCGTAATTTTAGTTAAGTCACCTTTTCTTCATGAATAGTCTACACCTTACCTCTCCAAAGTCAGAATTGAAATATAATGGATGTGTCAGTTATGGTTGTAGAAAGTAATATAACAGACAAAGGCACAAGTACTTGCAGATGATACTTGTAAATAGGTACACACACATGAAGGGACAACACACATTTTTTCGCAAAAGCGTGGTTATGACGTTTTGCTAGTATAAAACTGGCTTCCTCGGGCAACAAGACATGGCACACTGTACTCCAGACACTCACTTCATGTGTCCCCTCCCAGGCACTGAAAACCTTGCTGCTAAGTGCTAACCAAATTATGTTGACTACTAATTGACAATTTTTTTACTGTGTGTAGCATGTTAATTCTGTCAAATCTATATTCGTTGGAGAATTTTTGCTGTGTGAAATAGAAAACCTCCCTTTGTGTCTGTTGGAATTCCCCCCCCCCCCCAGGCCCTTACGTGGGTTTTGACTCGAACCTTGTCCCTTTTAACTTGGTATTACCTATATAGGCAACAAAACAGAGTGGCTACTGTACTATAATGGGACAGCGGGCTAAAGATCCTGCACAGACTCTAGTATCAGCAATCTGTCATGTAACAAAGGAGTGAGGAAAGAGAGGGAATTGGTCTCGCATCCGCTTGCTGGCTGTGGGCATCGTTCCGCACAGGTGCCTACAAGTCCATGTTACATGATATGTAAGCATTATAACTCTTCTAATAGCTTCTACTTCAGGAATTAAGTTGCATACTAAGTCAGGCACACTGTTGCGGGGGCAAGCACGTGATTGTGCATAATTTAGCAACGTAATATCTGGGAACAAAAATAGTCTCGCAACTGACGTATCAAGCGACGCTTGTAACAAGGGTTTTTGAAGCAGCAGTCAAACCTACCGTGAAGAAAACAAAACACAGGAAGCTGATTGAAGTAGAAAATTTTACGTGTTGTGCTGTGCGTAAGAAAATACTGTATATGAATTTTATACTATGCGTAAAACTGTCCTGCCTTTCAAAATAGTTAAACAAGGCCTTGCTATATGATGGTATGTGTTTTGAACTGCAGCAATGGGGATATTACCTATTTATTTTTATCCTATTGATTGGTAATTCAAGTGGTGAGCAGAGTTTTGCAAAATATGTCAAGAGGTGGCTGCACCACAGGCTGCAGCTTTCGTTGCTGCTTACTAGAAAAACAATTATTGGGAGAAAAAAATGATTTTTAATAGAAAAATTAATCTGTTATTTTATTTTCCCGACTCAAGCTACAAGAATGATTCATCACCAGTCTGTACGAACAAAGTTTGCTTAAACACATTCAAACTACATATTAGCTCGGTAGGTTCACTTTTTGGACACACTTGAACTTCATTCAGTTGATTTTTTAAACCAAAAGATATTATTCTTGACTTGAAATAATACAATTTATTCAGAGTATGTTACTGTCATTCCAGAATTGAATTAAACTGACATAAACTCAAACCTATCACTAAAACGTTGCAATGTGTGTGAGCTACCTTGCTGTGTACTTACCCCTCAACTCAGTACCAGTAAAATCTTCGTTATTAACTAAAAAAAAAACTCTGTATCTGCAATTTTGCATGCATTAACAATGAGCGAATATCCCGAGAAATATCTTTTAAGTCACTTGGTTGATTACATTTGGTCAATTTTTTCAAGTCATTGTAAAATTTCAAAACATATGTACTATAATGCCTGGTGGGCGGCAGCAAACGAATTGAACAGTCCAACTATGGCATATGTGTGTTAGCCTATTAGAACATGTTTTCAGTGTTTACGGCTGCATTTGAAAATATTACAACTTAAAGCTCAATAATTTGAAAATTATAATTTTGCTAGAATTTTTACTTCACAGGGTTGCATTTGGTGCAAAAATAATTTGGAAGAATACTGTAAATGTTAATTTGCTTTTCTAGGTACCATCCCCATTAATGTAGTATATTGCTGAAATGCCCTTGAGAGAGCTGTATTTTGGTTAACCTGGCTGTGTTTGCAATGATTACTGCAACCACTGTGGTCAAGTAGATGAGAGGTTGTAGAGCAACCTTTGTTTTTATTTGACACATTAGTTTTGACAGAAGTCAGATAAAAATATCCGGATGCAACATACAGAAGTACTCATAATGACTTGTTGGGTGTATCATAAAATCTAACTGCACCAGACAGGGTGTTCAAGTGCTCCGTAGCAATGTCATTTTTATGTGACACATAGGTGTCTGTTGAAACAAGACTGTGTGTCGAGTTTGTATATAAAGAGCAGCATTCTGATTTTGAACCAGTCATGTATGGACTGTGTTGGGAGGTAGCATCACACAGTTGTTAGCTCTGGGTGACACTATCACCACCTGCGTAAGGCAGCCAGCTGTGAACTATAGTACGTTGTGGTCTTCGAAGTCCAGCTTTGGCTGTGGAGAAACACACTTCCTTTATAGTGCCAGAAATCAAAATTAAATACAAGTTCTTATAGTCTGGAAAGTTCATTATTTTGAAAATAAAATTTTGCTCAAGATGAGCAAAATGTCTATGTTTTATGGAAAATATTTTGCAGTGCAAAAGTTAAAACATTCTTTAAGTGGGTGATACGTGAGGTGACATTAGACACTTTTATACTACTTTTATTTTCCATTACTATCAACTGTGGTAAATATTAATTAAATGTCATGTGGATATTTATTATTCAAAATATTGCAAGTAAATTTCTTTCCTTAGGGCAACTGTGCATGCAAAAAACAAGTTTGTGTGATGTTCCAAAATCACCCCATTTGTCCAAAGTTACCCTCGCTTATGGTAATATGCATTTAAAAATATTACAAAATTCTTAATTTATACAGTACGTATTTAGTTTTTGCAAAAAATCATGCCTAGATGGCAACAGCCTAAGTCATAATTTTATGTAAACTTCTAGATGTTTATTTGGCAAGATAAACAGCAGTTTGCAGTGAAAAATTTGTAGTGGACTTTAAGTCTCATCAGCTGTGAGATTTATGAGATGATTACACATACATGTACACAAGTGACAGAAACGTAGGTAGTTAAATAGGCCATTACCAAACCATCCAGCAGTTTAGGGGAGTAATTTATATCATACTTTCCTAATTTGTGAGCAAAGAACTTAGTGAATATTTTGGATTGAATCTGATGGTAATTGTTTCATTAAATGGCTAAAAATTAACAAATAAGTTGAATTATAGCCTGCACAGTATAAGTTCACTGGATTTTGACTATTCTCTTCTGAGAAGAGTATCTGTAAATAGGATTGTAGGGACCTTGTTTGTTGAGAGAGCCAGGATTGTTTAAAAGTCATCCAAATGGAGCTGACAGGCATGTTCTTCAGAAGAAAAGTGTCAAAACCAAGCAAACCTATACTGTATAAACTATATCACATTTGGTATAAATTAATTCTTATTTAAAATTTTGAGTTAACTTCAACTTTTTGCATGTTCAATAGTACAATAGTGTGTTTTATGTATTGATTAGAACTGTAGGCCTACAGTGTTTTATGACTAGCTTTCCTTACATTTAGGACACTGAAACCTAATTTCTTTTACAGTATAGATATACAGTACACCTGATGAGTAGGACTGCTATTATTTGCATATTGATGTTAAACTCTTTCATAGCTTATAAACTTAATCATGGCAATGCTTACCGTCACATACAGTATATGCAATATATTTTTATATGTTATATCCTGTGGTCTTAAATTTTTAATAGTCCCTTAAATAATTCCTTCTATAATTTAAATTAATCATCAAATAAAACTTTAGGTAACTTGAATTTTTATTTTTAAGTACAGTATGTCATAATTTCTTCACCTTATCATCACATGTTTTTAGTCTTGATTTAAATGTAGTCATAGTGTTAATCAAGTCTGTCACTTTATGGTTTTAAATGTAACTATATATGTACGATGAAAAGTAAATAGATAATACTATTCATGTGCTGTGTCTACATGCTAGCTAGCGTTTGACAAAAAGTAATGAAAGACTTAAAGAAGAATTCAGTATAGACTGTAGCAATTATTAAACATCATTAATTAAACTTAGTTATTTTTAGCTACTTAAAGTTTATTCAGAAGGGAAGTCACATACTGTACTTACATATTTACTCAACTAGCATTTTAAGATACTAAATATTAAAACATGTTTGTCCTCCTTGCCAAGAATTGAACACATTGAGTTAGGAATATTGGTTTAATGCCAACTACTCAATCCCTAAAAGTATGTCCATTGCGCAAATGCCAGATCACCAACAACTTGACATAACATTCCATTTCTTCCATGCTATTTCATTTGCTTTCATCCTCCAGCTATTTCTTCAAACAAAAAATTTTTTACACATATTATTTTTTAGAGTGCAACCATTTTATAGTTAAGCATGGAAGTTCAATAAATAATTGTTTTAGTGATTGCATCAAAACATATGTTGAAAATGGTGAGTGATGGGAAGAAAGAAACTCTTAGCCAGGCCTCAAAATACTATACCATCCAGATGAGTTTTTTTTTTTTTTCTTTTCAAAAAAATTGTATGACGAGTACATTAGTGTTTCACTAACTTGGTACAGAATTTTTTGCATGCCTGCTCTCTTGGTATGGCTTTAGGGCGGTGAAACTTGCAAAGGTCAGTGGGAGTCGAGGATGGGAGTGCCTGAGAATGAGTGGTAAGAAGTGGAGGAGTTCCTGGAGGTAGTTGCAAAAAATCTCACTTCAAGCACTAGCAGCAGTGTTGGTATCATGCGAGAACAACACGTCTTCAGATGTTACAATACACAGTTATGTTTTTAACCATGTCAGCATAAAGTACAAAATCTTGGTTATAGTTTTATAGTATTGTAAATGCATAAGAAGCCTAAATTAATTTGTACTTGTAAGTTGAAGAATAGTCTACTTTTGAACCACTTGAACAGCCTTATATTATTGAAAGAACACAGGACACATGTAACCGTTTTGGCTAGGCCCCAGAGCCATGTTTAAGGCTGAATGAGAGTATTGCTACAGTTAAGGTAATCATGAGTAGGTGTAAACTGTATTGATGCATGCTTAAACCCACAGTTAATACAATCATGTCTTATGGATGAAGGTGAGAGAAAAGCTGACTTGCAGTGGTTTGCAGGTAGAGGTAATTTTTTATTGCAGTAGCCTGGTAAGGTAGTTGCATCAGCAAACATCGGAAGGCAACAGTGGAACTTCTTTTTAGTTCATCTAAGGCATTGGAAGTAGGAGGATACTACAAGGCACATTGTCCTTCTGTTTTAGTCTAGGTATGATTGTGAACACAAAATCAGCAGTCTTGTCTGCTTAGGTGTAGTACAGCATATATCAATATTGTTCATGTTGCTTTTTAGCCCGTAAAGGCCACCCTGGCGCCTGGTCCCCGTGGGTGTGGGAAGAGATCATGCTCTACCACACTGTGGTCGTAGGCTTTATCCCCTTAGTGTATCTCTGAACAGCACCTCCAACCACCTTTCAAAGGAGTAGCAGTTGCTAGAGAGAGAACTTGAGGCTACCCATGTCTGGATCTCGCCCACCATTCTTATACTCCGACAGAAACCCTCTGCTCAGCCGGCACTTTTGCAACCAACTCTTCTACCTGTCGTAGAGGAGGGTCCTCTCTAGGTCTGCCCAACACAGGGGCTACCACCACCACCACGAGTCTAACCCAGACCAGACAAGTCGAGGAAACTTCCCATGGGGCTAAAACCGGAAAAATTGGGGGGGAAACAAGGCATTTTTTTGCTTTGAAGTGAAAATGGGAAAAATTAGATTTTTTCATCAAGGTGAAATATCACAGAAAATTGGGGGGGGGGGGGGAAAATTGCAATAAAAATGATTACACAGTTTCTGAATTAAAAATCTGGATGGTATATGTATTTACATTCGGGCTTATCTGCCAATACACATAGTATCTATCCTACTACGAAAATGAAATGACCCAGTAAATTTAACATAAAACTTGACACAGAAAAAAAAACGATATGCACATGAACTAACCAGAAATAGTTATCATACTCATTCATACCCAACTTACAATCTCTGTCAGGAAAACAGTTTCAGTTACAATAAAAAAAAAAACCTTTGTAGTGCAAATTCACAAGTATCACACTAAGATAATTATTAATTATCTTGCTGCTTGCATCAACTGGCTAAATGGTGAACTTTGCTGTTCTACATTTGTCAACTTTATGATTTGCCATTTTCTTCTTGTGAAACTTCGATATCATTCCATATTCCTACACCTTGCTAGTAAGTAAACATTCAGAATGAATCAGACAGGCCAATTATCCGCTTTTCTCCTTATTTTATTGATCTTACATAAGTTACTATATATTATTTTTCCACCCCGGGTTTAGTATAGTTTCACAATGATTTTAAAGAATTTTTTCCCAATTTTTCCAATATTTCCAGAAAATTTGGGAAAAGAACCTAATTTTTCCTGGTTTTTTCCTTTCACCAATTTTTCTGGAAATTTTAGAACCCTATTGACGATGTTTTAACTTGGTTATTGTTAAGGGGTATTGATCCCTACCACCTTGGATTTATCTGTTCCTTCTCGATAACTTCTGTTCCAGTCTATGTATCAAAATTTTTGTCACGACAGAGCATAGATACAAACTTAATCGATTTTCTGTAATTGCGGGAACAATAATGTATTCGTTATTTTGCAACGGGAAACAGCTGAAAAGGAAAAATTGCTTTCTTTACGGGAGCGACTACAGAGGCCGCAACAAAAACGGAAACAATGCCATATGGATTCCAAAAAGTGAATGAAACTATAAACTATGCCTTGTTAGCATGAAAAAAGTAAAACAATGTGTCTATTCCCAGATTTATAAAAAAAACCGTAAAACCAATGTGACAGGGATTAATCCCCCTTAAAGAGAGAAAAAAAAAAAAAAAGAAAATTTGTATTATGAATGTAGCCACTGAGTATCTTTATGTAATCAGTCACCATGTATACTTACAGGCCCAAAAATAAGTAAAATATTTGTGAGCAGTTCTCACACAGAATGTTTTGTGTAGTGCTGTTTTTGTACTTAAAAATTTTGATTGAAGTAATGCTTTTGTGGTTGTATTTCTTGAAGTAATGCTTTTGTGATTGTTTGAATTTTTCGAATAGCTAAAGTAGCGTAAAGTTCCTGCTTTCATACTGACATAGAGCACCTCGTGAACAAACGTAAAGTGATAATGAATTAGGTGCACCCAGTTTATCGTTCATCATAACTGAAGGTCTTAATAGACATATTTTGTGTTCTTCTACATGTACCCATAAATACTTCAAATTTTTCAGTGTATGGTGTAATGTTATACATAGCATGAATGGGAACCATGTAAGCTGCGTGGAGACTTTTTTTTTACTTAAAATTGTCCAGGGAACTTTGTGCTCTGGTTGTACTGTGTACGCGTGTCCTTGGTGAAGTTATGGTAGATGAGGCTGTGTCTGTGGATGGAGTTGGCGAGACATGTCGAACACCAGTTTGGAACGCGGTGACGATACAGTAACGCAGTAATGTTGGTACTACGGTAGGGTAGGTAGCAGCAGCCAGCAGCAATCGCGAGTGTGCCAGTAGTCATTGAACGCAGCTTCACGCAGCAGGCTTGCCGACGTTGCTAACAAGGCATGGTAGAGCTCGGTGCTTCCTCGTCCGTCCGCCCGTGTGTTTCACTTGTCGCGTGATGCCTTGCCCCACCCCAAACACCACCTCTCACCAGTGGTGTCATGGTCTGTGCAGGGCCCATTGGTACGGTGGCTCAAGGTCAACTTCAGTGAGTCCTTCTGTGCCTGGATCCATGTCAAGGCTCTGAGAGTGTTTGTGGAGTCTGTACTCAGGTAAGCAATGAGGAACTCTTACCAAAGCTGCAATAACTGAAGGTAGTTCAGTAACTTAAGTTTACAGCCCTAAGCTTGTCTATGTATACTCTTGCAGAGAAACTCAGTTTGAGCTTAAATTTCATAATACTGATGGTATGATTTTCTTGACCTTGTGACTGAATACTGTCACATGTTTACACATAAATATGATGGCTGTTTGAGGTTGATTACACTGCCTGTCAGACGAAATTTTGTAACCTTCTTTGGCTACCATTATGAAGATGTACCTTTTATTTGTATGAAAAGTCGTGAGTTGAAAAATCATTCATAACATCGGGCGGAAGTGACTGGTCATTTAGTGTGAAGATTCAGTCGACATGGACATAAATTTTGTGACTGGCTGGCGAACAGGGCCTTAATCATGTCTCGTGCTCAGTTACACAAAAAAATAAGATTAAGGCCTATTTTGTAATTTTTGTGTGTGTTACATGGTCCCATATAGGTTTTATGCCTAAAACATGGCTTACAGGTTTTAATTTTAACACCTGATGTGATATTAGCTGAGCATACAGTAATTTGTACACAAACTAAAACATTGGGTCATTTGACTCGAATACTACAATAATTTGGCAAGATATGATGTTCTGTGTAGTTATTAATTTTTTTATTAGTAAAAATAATTAAATCTTTAATTGTGCCCATCTGCAAGCGTAATGAGAATTTTCTAGAGACTGTTTATACAGTAATTTTATTCCAAAGATTTGTAGTGCTCTGTGTTTATACAGTAATTTTATTCCAAAGATTTTTAGTACTCTGTGTTTATACAGTAATTTTATTCCAAAGATTTGTAGTACTGCAGTTTTTCTGTACAATGCACAGTTTTGGGGATGTTATGCCAATATATGTATATACTCATGTATAGTGCGCCCTCGTGTATAGTGCGCACCACTTTTTTTGCAACAAGTTACAGGGGAAAAATTTTTAGTGCCTCGGTAGTATGTAAAAAAAAACACGGAGGATGAACCGGCGGTGAAACAGCATAAGGTGTGCTATGATGGAGAGGCCAAGGAAGGCGGGAAGAAAGGAACCGTAACTGGCAACATATGCGAGATGCAAAGCAAAGTGGCTGACATCTGGTGGTGAACTACTGAACTTTCTGAATGGTAATACAGACTGCAGACGCTATATTGTACACGTGTGTAGCAAAGCAATTTAAAGTCTATAAATAAATACTAGGTGGCACCAGTACTGTTCTCCGTTGTAAAAATAAAAGAGTTTTATTTAAAATATGTTTATAATATGTATATAGAGAGCACTGTCGATAGGTAACAGTGTAAAATTATCGTTACAAGTGTAAGACATTATTTTCACACATCGCAACTTCTGCCAAACTGTATTCGTAATTATTATAAACAGTATTCTCTGAACTAATTCTGTATTACCTATTTGTATTTTCTTTACCAATTTGTGTATGTATTGTAGTAAACACGTTGCTTTCATTATAGCTGGTTTATTTAGAACTAACAAGGTTAGGCCTAACCTCGTCCATTTACTGAATACTAAATTGTTGAAATTATATAGTCGTAGACGTGTCTATGCATTTGTAAGCGTTAAAATATAAACTTAGCATGCGTGTCTTATTAAAAATAATTTTCCGTTTTATGTTTATTTTTGAAAAGTAGATTATTTTCCTACAAGAAAATATTATGAAAAATTTTCGGAAGCTGTGTTTGCAGAACGTTTCGTAAATATCTAGTAACGTGAAAATTACAAGCTCATAATATCCCTTTCAATACAAAGTAATAGTCTTACTTACAATAACGATAATATTAATACATGTTGTAACAACAGCATGAAGTAACCTTCAAGCATTATGTAACCTATAAGCACTCTAAACGGACAGTTTTCGTGCGCACAAATTTTAATCAATTTTGTAGTTTTCCAAAAAGATCATATTATTTTTTTCTTATAAATTGTATTTTCCGCATAACAAGATCGTTTACTGCTACACTCTCAATTCGGCTTTATTTCGCGTCGCTTCTAATGCAAACTTCAATGAATATATGGGATATATTAAACAATTTATTACATGTTTTGTGTTAAATAGTTCGTCGTGTTCCATATTGGTTTTATATACATTAATTTAAGTCTGCATTTATCCACACGAGCCCTTAAAAATGAAAATAAACTCGCGTTTACATTGCCACGCATACGAAAAATATGTTTCTATCACCATTCCGGCCGTCTGCAAGGCGCGACAGTGCTGCTCCTAGCGACAGTGCTGCTCCTAGCGACAGTGCTGCTCCTAGCGACAGTGCTGCTCCTAGCGTTGCTTTGCATCTCCCATAAAAGAGATAGAAAAGATAACATTCACACTGTAAGAGTGTGAAGGCAGAGGGTGGAGGCGAGCCAGGAGGGGTGGGGTGGCTTGTCTCTGACAAGGTCGCTTGCTGTCTGCCTTGCTCTGCAGTGCCAGCCGCTTCCAGCATGCCCCCCCCCCTCCTCCAAACCATTCAGATACCCTGGCCACTAAGATAACATGCTGTGACAGCAGCAAGCTTGCCTTTTTTTATTTCTCCTTGTGTGTTTGAGGGGGTGGGGGAAGGAAAAAAAAGAATGCCGCTCTTTTTTTCCTTCCTTCTTTTCCCATGAAAAGATAGCTGGTCAGGAGAGCCCGTCTAATATCTTTCCCGGGTGGGGAAGGAGAGAAAGGGAGAACAAAGATGCCTAACTTCCAAGAAACTTTCCAGGAATCTGTCCGTTAATAAAGGTCTTGGATAGGAACAGGCTCTTGTAACTGGCATAGGGAATATGAATATTCATTCAAAGATTGCCAAAGTTTTACACCTCTGTCTGACAACTTACACAACGAAAAGTAAATGTTACAATGAAATAATGATTTGCAATGCAACCTCACTCAAACATTATTATTTTGGTTTTATTTAGTATTTTGAAAATCTCAATGGAATAATAAAAATAAAATTCTGAACATGTCAATTTTGAGAAGTTCATCTTCAGCCTACATCGTTCATTGTTGGACAGTCAAATGTTTATAATTTTTTATGTCGGATTCCAGTGTGCTGATGCAATTTGCAAATTTCATATTAATTTAATTAAATAATGTTACATTAAATTTGTTTTGTTTTAAATTTAAAATTTTAAACAGTAAGTGTTGTTCTGCAGCATTTGTATGGTATTCACCATGGAGCATTTCTAAAGGTAAACAACCAAAACAATTCCTTTAAAAAAAAAAAAATAGCAAAATTATCAATGACTAAAAGTGAACATTTTGCTACATTTACTGTTTGGAAGTTGGTGTTACTGTGGTGTAAATTTTAGCCATAGATTAGCTTGCTTTGAATGTCTTTGGCGAAAATAATATTCTCGTTGTTTAGCATAGGAGTTAAGACTGTATCATTATATGCTCCGAGGACAGTAGGAGTGTTTTGAAAGGAACTTGTATTGTAGATGGTACATACAGTACGTAACGTCACCTCGATTGAAACTGTTTCATTATTGTATCATTTATACAGTACTTAAATACTACAATTTACTTAACGTGTGCCACTAATTCATTTAGCATCGGTGGAATTTGTTACACCTGCTCAATTTAACCGCACATTGTCTTATTGTGCACCATCTATATTGCACACCACTTCCATCAGTGTTCTTCCTTTCTTTAAATATTGATACCAGATGCATTACTGTATTCTTAAAAAAAAATCCACGGATTTTTTGCCATAAAAATTGTATGTTTAGCATTTTGTTGCAATCTCTACAGGAATAGCTCTAGGATCTCTCATACAGTTGAGTTTACTCCCTGAGCAGATGATAGCGAGTAGTAGTCTTAAGGCAGTGAAGAATGGGTAATGCCAATATTTCGTTAAACCCTTTTTATTATGTTTACTTCACCTTGGATTTCTTGTTGCCTCTATTGGCACTATCTACTTGATGAGCCCAAAGCCAACTTTCGTGGAGTCTTACTTACATCTCTCACAGATGTCTCGTGCTGTGAACACCGGGGACGGATAGCTGGCCTGGCAGTGCCCTCCTGGACACCGGAGCTAGCTGCCCCTCAACGTAGTTGATGACCCATTGGCTTGATGTCAGCGATGCCCAGCACCTAGTCACTCCTTGCAGCTGCTCTCTCTCTCGCACAGCCTTACCACAAGCCTTTATAGTCAAACCCAAGATGTTGTTAAAGCATCCTCCCGTTGCTTGCTTCGCCCTCTGCTGTGTTCCTGGCTATGTTGCTCTCGTATCAATTTGTTTTAATTTATACATGATTGTACCTACCTGGAACAATGAGTAACATTCAGTATGGCATTATTTGTCTGCTCATTTATTCTAACGAAAATGTGCCGGAATGAGGGGGCGGGGGAAAAGAGAGATCCCCGAGAAAACCAGCCAACCAACGGCATCGTCTGGCACGATTCCCACATGCGATAATCCTGGGACAGACTCTGCTATGAATCGAACCTGGATCGCCTTGGTAGAAGACGAGTGATATAACCACTTGGCCAGTGAGGTCCCCTACAGCGATAGAACCAAATTAATTGCTTACATGTGTTTACTCACAACATAGCTAACAAACTCTAGCAGGTAACTTTTTGCAAACTTCTAAAGTCATGGCGCTTGGAGTGAAGTGAATTAACAGTGCTAGTAGTTTGCAAGCTGTAAAGTTTTTAATTTTTGTTTCATTTACTTTCTTTCACACTTTGTAGTCTTCTTTGTGTAATATTTAGTTACCTCTATGCTTTTTTAGTTACCTGGAAGCAAATTTCAGTTGCTGTAAAATGCCAGTATTTTGAGGAATGTATTTATAAGACCAAAGGAAGATTGTTTCTGTGATGTAAGAGAAACAATTTGCAAATTTCAGTAAACAATGAAATGAAGAGATAAAGATTTTAAGGAGGGGGAATAAGAAATTACTCTTGTGTCAGTTTACCAAAATGCTACTTGACTACAAACACTAAAATACGAGGAAAATGTCATGGTTACGTTAAGATATAAATTTTACTAGGTGCTGTTGGACAAAACTGATGGTTACGAGTAGGATAAAGTGCCTCATTTAGTAATTTTTGCGTAACGTCATCTTTCAGCAAACCTAGCCACGGCATTTAGTGTGGACTATTGCATTTACAATGGGCATCAGATATCACTGTGCCAGTTGTGACCTGTAGGCAGCTGGCGTTCCATGCTATTTTGATGAAATAGCCTGAAGCTTAAATTTGTGATTCCAGAATATCATACATGACATGTTGAACTATGAGAATGTACGAGCAATGGTTTAGAACTGCTGGCAGTTAACTATTGTGAAATTAAAGGGAAAAGATTGCTTAGGCACATGCAGTAACTATTGTGAAATTAATGGGAAAAGATTGCTAGTCGCATGCAGTGGATAGTACTATGTCTGTTTCACATAGAAATGTGAGTATGGTTACTTGTTCTGCAGGTACGGGCTGCCAGTCAACTTTCAAGCGATGCTATTACACCCACATAAGAAGAGCACCAAACGGTTGAGAGACGTCCTCAATCAGCTGTACGGCCACCTGGACAGCAGTGCGCTGCAGAACTCCGGGGTGCAAGATGTGAGTTTCCCTCAGGGATCATGAATGATAATATAGCAATTTTTTAACTAGTAAAATATAGCTGGTTAGAGAAAGAAGTATTAGAAAAACAAAATTTTTTAGCAAAATTAAGTGATGTTATCTATTGAATTATGTTGATTCATGTACATCATTGATAAAACCTAGATTTTGATTGGTTGCTGAAGTGCTAGAAAATGACTACATGAAAGTATTGTTCACAAATTAATGCCAAAAATTGTGTTAAAATTGCATTTTTCATGTTAAGATGGCTTTAATCTGTAATTGTACTTCTAATTTCCATGACAATTGATGATTCATGTACGCTAAACCTACATCATACACTTTTACGTGCAACACAATACTAAATCATGAGCAGGTTACCTTACCCAGTTTGTCTAGATAAGGTGGCCACCATAAACAAAATTCTATAAAATTTTTATGACAATGTAGCCCCTTGTGATATACATATATAAGTTTATTATTAATTCAATAAACAGGAGCTGAAACACAGTAACTGCTGTCGTACGGATAATGTCTCTATTTAGCTACTGGCTTACCTATCAGAAAACAAACCAATATGCTTCCGATTCTCACAGACGATGTATTTCATTTAAGAAAATGTTTACAATAAAAAAATTGTTTTATATTAAAATATTTTTAAGTGTCGACGGAAGCTTACAGGTTATGAGAAATGAAACTAGAAGCAACTAAAGAAAGAAAGGGCCGTAACTCGATACATCAGAGTTGCAACCCGTCCTCTCCTGGGTCTCGAGCTAGGCAGGATGATGTTCGAAGGCTCCACAAACTAGTTCACTTGTTTTCAATTAGTACATTTAGTTTCTCGCAGTCATTCAACGTAGGTCCCGGCCAGCTGCCAAAGAGAGGGTTTCATTGTGGAGTAATTTATGCACAGCTTATAGGTTGAATGTTTAGGCTTTTAATGTACAGTTGAATTTTAACTAAGAGCCTCGTCGACGAATTCCCTGCGTAGTTCGTATCAGGATAAAATCAGCCTTACCGAAGTTTTCAGCCGCTCAACAAACGATCAGAAGTTAATAGTTTCTGATTGGGAGGAACACTCGCCGCATTGTTAGTCTCGTCCTTCCTTCCTTCTCTGGGATTACGGATGAAGACTGGATTCTTGGTCCTTGAACCAAAAGTTGGCGGCAGGCATGTCCTTCTCCTCTTGATGTTGAAAGAAAACGTTCTGCCTTGTTGCAAAAATGTCAGTCCGTCTGTTCCAAAAACAGCTACCAACTGTTGTTGTTCTACGAACAAAAACCTCCGCTCTGGCAACAAACTTCTCCTAGTCAACCACTACCTATCGATTCCCAGGATTGGTTCATAATGCTGTCCTCAGTAAAAATCACTTAAACCTAAAAAAAATGTGTAAGTTCCACTGAACAGTGAGAAAAACACAAAGAAGTTACATAAAGAAATAAACATTAGGTAAGTGAACTTTGACTAGCGCGAGATGTCTGTGACCATGGATAAATGAAATATTTACAATATTTTTTATGAATCTGTGACCATAGACATTTCAATATTTTATCTGTAACATGTGCATTTTGTTATGTCACACCCTAATATTACTAAGAAGGGAGTCACTTGTCTGGCAGCTCCTTGGCTGACAGATCTGGTCATGGCTATTATGGCCAAGCATGACGAAGCTTATAAGCATTTCTTAAGAGTAAAATGAGCTAACCTCCAGGTAAGCAACTTTTATTTTAATATATGTACACAAAATCTTAGAAATAAATGTGAGAATATCAGTATGCAAAACTCTGTGACTACCACTCATTATAACAGCTGCATAGCCCAGTCTCCAAACTATGGTCAGATATTTGTAAGCCAGAAGTAGCTCTCATCAAAAACAGCAAAACAAATTATGTTTTGACATGTTTCCCCCCTAGCAAAATTATTATTTTACTACTCTTCCAGCTCTTAGTAATGCAAGCAAGACCACTGAATTTCAAACTCTTAGTTATTGAAAAGTGTTATAACATAAATTCTGAACTGTTCTGACGGCTTGTCATAATTTAGACGAACAAAAGCAAGTCAGACAAATTGCACCTATTGTACATGCAGTTCTGTTGACGCTTATGGATAATTTTTTCACTGCAATCTGGAATTTTTGCAGCATTCTGGAAGAAAGCACAAGTGCTACCTGTAGCGAAAATCTCTCATCCAATTGCCAAAAAAGACTACCAACCTATTACAGGATGTCCAGCGATCTGGAAATTGTGGAAGTACGGGAATTGTACGTGATTTTTTCAGGATCAGGAATGTGCGGGAAATGTACTTGAAATTGTTCTTTTCTGCTGGAATTTATTTGCCATCAATTATTTCTTTATCATTCATCAAGAAATTGGATGGTGCTTTAACAGTTGCAATTTTAGTTATTTCTAGAGATGAATGTTTATCAAAAGTGCAAAATCATTAATTTTTCAGTTTTTGTTTAAAATCGCAGAGTACCATAATGCTGTGTGAAATTAGAAAATAAGTGTGCAATTTTTAACGCATGCTGTAATAAAAAAAGTCTTTGATTCGAGAATCAACTGTCAATGAATTGACAGAATCTATTTTTGACAGAGAAAGCGAGATTAGAATTAATCGAAGTAGACCAGAAAATGGCAGGTGTATGTTTGGGTTTATTGAATGTGTATATTTAGCCTGTTTTTACATGTACATGGTAATTGTTCGTGTTGTTTCACATTGTAATTAAATAAAGATTGTACATATTTATGTGACAGCAAGGATAAAGTAAAAGTACTGTTGCAATTCCGATGAAGATATGAAATTTGATTGAATTGATGTCTCTGGAAACAGCAAAGATTTTCATCATGCATGGTATGAAAGACCATGAATGATTCGCAAAATACAGCATTTATCGGCAGCAAAAAAAAAAGGGGGGGGGGGGGGGAGATAAAACTGTTGCCTACAAATAGGGAACATAAATGCGAAACACGAATGAATACATTCAAAGGTATTTAGGTTATAATTAAAAATTGAAATATTTATTGTGTAGCACTTTATTCTTTTACCAAACACTATTTATACGTACAGTATGTTTCTTAAAATGTGACGTAAATAAATTTAGCTTACAGTTTTATTTGATTAAAGGTGGAAAATTCTGGAGGGTAATATAACCTACAGTAATTAACTGTTAAATTTTATTGTACATGTTTGTTAATAAACGTGTCTGATTTAAGACTATATAGGTAATAAATACAATAATATACAGTAGAGCCCCGCAACAGTTCTCGAGAAATTTGTCGTAGTTGCCGAAATTCCCAATTTTAATATCTAAAAACAAAAATTTTTTATAAAGACCGCTTTATTTGCTTTAAGTCCGTGTATGACTGTTATTCTCATAATTTACATGTTTTTTAAAACAAAATAAAGTTTTTATATAAAAAGGCCAATTTTTTTCTTAAGAATTTGATACCAGGCAAGACTACACAGCCCTCCCCTCTTTTCCAAAAACGAGAAAAACATTGATTGGCAAGCCATTTAGCCAAGCGAAATTACGACCTCGCAATGTTTACATTTTCTGAGGTGGTAGGAGATATTAATAGGACTTGGGGCACGTATATTTTTATTCATAAGACTTCAACTGGTTAAGAAATATTTACGTTTTGTTAATAAACTTTATGATTTTGGTAAAAAAAAATTATATTCAGTAGTGCTAAGACGCTTGCCGCGTGCCTTTTCGCGATGTTTACGTTTTCTGATGCAGTAAGAGATATTAATAGGCCTCGGGCATGTATATTTCTATTCATAATACTTCAAATTGTTAAGTAATATTTACATTTTGTTAATAAACTTTATGATTTTGGTTAAAAAATGATATTTAGTAGTGCTAAGACACTTGCCGCGCGCCGTCTAGCGATGTTTACGTTTTCTGAGGCGGTAGGAGATATTAATAGGCCTCGGGTTATATATATTTTTATTCATAATACTTCAACATGTTAAGTAATATTTACATTTTGTTAATAAACTTTATGATTTTTGTTAAAAAATTATATTCTGTAGTGCTAAGACTCTTGCCGTGCGCCATCTCACGATGTTTACATTTTCTGAGGTGGTAGGAGATATTAATAGGCCTTGGGGCACGTATATTTCTATTCATAAGACTTCAACTTGTTAAGTAATATTTTCATTTTGAAAATAAACTGTACGATTTCTGCAAAAAAAATATTCAATAGTGCTACGACGCTCGCATAATCTCCGACTTCGTCATCTTGCCTTCTTTCACTTCCTTCATCATCTGGTATTTCTCCATAAGTGTTAATTAACATTTTCCGCTTGGTTCAGCTCGTCTTGTGAAATAAATCAGAAGTCGTATCTGGTAAACGTTCAGAAGGTCGTCAACACTTGAGCAAAATAGTATACTTAAACAAAAATGTAAATAAAATCGTAATCCAATATAGTCGATAATCAATCCAGTCAGTTCCAAATGCAATCCAAAGTCCAAATCCAGTAAAACAAAGCCAAGAATCAAATTCAATATCATAAGATGTATCCGAAAACTCAAACTACGCACAAACTGTAAACACACAATGCCGAGGGCGACACACAGGACATGGTCACGAGAGCGAGACATAGGTATGAAGGATCCACAAATAACCCCCTCTCATTAGCTGACCTTGCTGCTGATCACAATGGGTATAAGGGTTGGGGGAAGAAAATATGAGCTACTGTTGGCTATCACTGTTGCTGCGCACGCAGTTCTATAGAGCAAGCTAGGCATAGATAGCGTGCGTTGTGTGAATAGGAAGAAAAAGAAAGTAGGGGGGGAGAAGGCCAGGAGAGAGACGCAACCTGCATTTATTCGTTGTTGCGCACGGCCTAACTTACTGGTGCACAGCGCAAACATATTTTAACAGTTGTTTTTAAAGTTTTTTCAGAGTTTTTCCTTTTACAGCTACGACATATATTTATCAACAGTAACCATATATATTATTATTGCATGCTTACGGACGTATTTTAATTACCTTTCCTACTTGCAATACTTTAAATAAATAAATTCTGTTTTTTTTTTTCATTTAAATTATTTTTATTTTAATTTTTTTGAAGGGTATGAGAATATTTTCATAGTTGCATTGTTGTCGTAGTTGCCGATGTAGTGGCGGGGTTCTACTGTATTGTGCTGGTTCCTCATATTTTTCATTTAAATTATTTTTATTTTAATTTTTTTGAAGGGTATGAGAATATTTTCATAGTTGCATTGTTGTCGTAGTTGCCGATGTAGTGGCGGGGTTCTACTGTATTGTGCTGGTTCCTCATATTTTATAAATTTCTTCTCACACTCCTGTTCACATGGATTTCTGTGTTGTTCACATGCACTAAACCATCATATGCAACAAAATTTAAAGTGGGCTTTCAACAATTCAATCAATTTACAGATGTGTGTAAAGGAAAGAATTTTAATTAAATACTGGAATAAAGTAATATATTTTACACACCGTTGCCACAACTAAAAATATTTGCTGGCAAGAAAAAAAATTAGACGAAAAATATGACAAACAGACAGGAAAAGTAGTAAAAATGTTATCAATATAATATAATCCAAATTGATGAAATAATCAAAATATAATCAAAAAACACTTTTACATAGTAAAAGTGTAATTAAGTATATAAGGTGTATGTTTCCGAGGCTTATTAGAAAGGACTGTACTTGGCTAAATAACATAAAAATTGTATGGTAATCGTGAGTCTGCTTCGATAGTACGAGTTAGCATCGTCTCACATTTAAAGCATTGTACTAGAATTTCTCAGGGAACATGCGAAATGTACTGGAAATTTAAATACAGCTTTTGTTGGACGTTCTATATTAGTGTTCTTCCGTAGTATGGCGACAGATCTTTGCGTACATTAATAAATGTTACATGCTAGACGAATGCTAGTCTGGTTTTTGTTCTAGATACAGTACTAGCACTGATTTAATCAATATAATTTATAATATTCTTCAGGCAGTGAAGAACCTAAAACTAACACTATTGTGCTTAATAGGCTACAGGAAAGCTTTTGATTCTGTAAGTTATGAAATCTTGCTTGCAAAGTTGAACTATATGTATTTATAATTATATAATATATATCATATTCATTGGTGTTGTATTGAACGTGCCAACAATCTCAATGACGTCCAATAAAAGCTGGTGTTCCCCAAGGTTCTGTTCTTGGTATCCTCCTAATTCTCTCTCGTTATAAATAACGTTGTTAAAAACCTACGAAAAAATTTTGAAAATGGGGAAAAAAATTGCGCACGAATGCTCTATGTGGCCACCAAAACAACAGTGCGCTAATGTAATAAAAACCCACATGCATCGTTCCTAAAGTCATCAATTTTCCCCATCTATCATTTAAATATTTCAGGCAATGTCGAAAATATTTTTTTAATTGCATTTGATTTTGCTTGTTTACAATAAGTGTAACCAAAAATATCAATAATCTCACAACACATATTCCCTAACCTCACAAATGTGGACGTACTTAACATTATTGGTATGTATTGACTTCTAATTTCACAGTTATTGTTTCAAATATTTTAAGCTGCAGTTCATGTGGTTTCAAGAAAAAATTGACGAAAGATCTGTATCGTAAACACTAACATTGTATTGCGTTTTCCTTGATGACCAGTATGTCAACATGTTGCCACCAACGATAAAACTAAAGATTTTTGATACCGAACAAATTGCTTTCAGTAAGATATTGAATATGCATTGTGTGGTAATTCACTTCTGCTCAAGTGTAAAGTTGTGCTTTTTTTACGCATTCATTTATTAAAATGAAAAAAGTTTAGGTTAAAAAAATCACAGAACGTTAGGAATTTTATTCCGCCATTTTGTGCACTTCTGAACACACCGACTGCTTGCCCAGTTCGAGAGACTGTACACCTTTACGGAGTCACTGGGTTATTACGGGATGAGTTTATTGGTCCGTTGAAAACGTCGGATAGAGGTTTTACTGTACATCTGTCATTCATAAACATTACACATTAAAATATATTTTTAGTTTCTTATGAAGTTCCTTGGGTACCTAACCTACAATTCGACTTAACGAAAAATTTGAGTTATGAAACGGCCTCCAGAACATAACACTTTCGTACTCGGGGGATTACTGTTTAGTCGAATGTCGCAGCGAAAGTGTTAATGTAATTCCTGCCAAGACCCAATGCATCCTCATTGTTTCTCCTTCCCTTCATACTGATTTTCCAGATGGATTCTTCAACAATAATAAAATTTCTCTTATGAAATCTGTAAAAAGCTTAGCCGTAATAATTAACGAAAGTCTGTCCTGGAATGCTCCTGTTACTAAGTTGTGTAGAAAGGTTGTCGCACTCTGCTGGCAAAGGAGTTTAAGTATTCCCCCAGGGATACAAAGTGAAGATGTCCTGTGCTAGCGAGCATGAAAGGTTCCCTGTGGGGAAGAGAGATTGCTGAGTGTCCCGAACAAAGTGGCTTCCTGGGGCAGGATACACAGTGCAGTCTCTAATAAGCAGGATGTGCAAATTCTCACTATCAGAGGGGTAGGCGTTTTAACCACTCACCTTTTGAATTAGCTTCCACAGGAGGCGGCATTTGAGCTCAGAAGGCGCTTTGATTCATGGCTCGCTTCTTGCTTGAGCTGTTGTACCCTGGGATGAGGTACAGGATCAGGTTTTGATTGGGCTGATCAGAGGATGATGTAGCTGTTGTACCTCCCTGAGTATGTGGCTGAAATTGTCCTTTTTTTTTTCCATTTAGGCTGCTGATTCTAAACTCCTTTGTATAGGCAGCAGAGCTCCAGGAGTGAGGGCGTTCTACCTGGCGCTTTTTGTGGTGGCAGTATTACTCTTACTGGTACACTATTTGTGGTTTCTACGGCCTGCCTACGTCTTTCTGTTGCTAGTGTTATTTATTATGTTAATAAAGTTAACTCAAATAGGTTTGTATCTGGGTACAAGTCACAGTCCGCACTATTTACACTTTTGTAGCTCACTGAATTACACGTTTACATTATTTTGCTACTAACAGTCCGGGTTACAGTATACACGACCCACTGTTTACACTGGTCGTTTTTTACAGAGCCAAAGAACTTTGCATAGATTAACTTCCACTTCCAGCGGAAAACAAATACACGCTACGTGGCGGCTATGTTACTGCGGTAGGGTGCGTTCCCTTTTGCTGCCCGTATAGCAGTAGCTCCCAAAGCAAGTCTTGGCACAGGAGAAAACAGGATCAGGCTGAGGCTCCATTCTCAAGAAGAAACCCTTTCGAGGATGGGGGGAGGTGCCTAGACTTGCTTGGGGAGGAGATCTGGCTAGGCGAGTGCCCACCTTATATACCCCTGAGGGGTGCTGAAAGTACCGGTAGTGGGTGGTGGAATGGCCGTCGGAGGAGGGGAAACCATCTGCTGGCTCCATCACCCACAAATCTCTTACTACTCGGCAAAAAATATGTGCATGTGCTTAAACTTTTCAGCGGGGCCGTAAAAATGTCAGTGTTGCCAAGAAAACACACACAAAGCACTAAGTAATTACAACAAACTCAATATTATTTTGTTTAAATAATTTAATATACATATTTCGTCTTTCCAAAGTTCATATTTTTCTGCCTGGCATTGTTAGCTCGGTGTCCATCGTTTGTTTACATACAATCTTTGGTGGGTACAAATATACAAATACAAAAATGGCAACTACATCATCTCAAACTACTATTTGAATTATGAAATTATGGCTACATGGCTCATACCGTATGTTGCCGCTGAACTTGCATTCAGAATACAACTGCCACCATATTAATTTCATAACTCCACAACCACTCGTTGCAGTGTTAGAGGTCTATTATACACAGCATGGAAAAACGTCTCAAGTTACATAAATAAAACAAACCAATATCACTGGCGCCAAATATTAGTACACTAGACCCCCGATTTTACGAATACTCACGGTTCCTCTCATCACATTCGTAAAATCGCTACCTTCGTAAATTCGATAGCGGCTTATTTTTATATTCAAATGCCAATAAGTGGGTGCCTATAACTCTCTTCATGTGCTGCTTGATACTCTTGATGGTGGCATCCCAGTTACCCCCAAAGTGAGGGCTGGCTGGAGGATTAAAGTGCCACTTGATACCCTGCTTGGCAGCACTGTCTGTGATACGCTGCTTGCTGTCACCATTGAACAACTCTTGGTAGACCTCCTTCAAGTAGTTTCTTGCTCCTACCATAATAGTGCCATTGTCAGAGTAGATATCTGATGACACACCTCTGAGTGAAACAAATCTCTTCAGAGCTGAAAGGCCTGTCACTATTTCAATATGTTCTGCCTTGGTAGACATGCAGACAAACACACACACATACACTTTAAGTGCAGTCCTCTTGCGAGTTGTGCTGGCATGACTCTGAAAGAACCTCCAAAATCAATTCCGACTGAGCGGAAGGCTCATACCTGACTCAGTCTAACAGATGGCAGTGTTGACATCACAGGATACATTTCCCGGGGTTTGGCTCTAAAACGTTGAACACATTTGTGTATCAAGTTGCAAATAAGGGATCGTTCAGAAATGATCCAGTAATATCTGCGAGTCAGGTACAATGTCTGTGGTCCAACATGTTGATGACAAATGTGATAATGGAGGTTTATTAGTTCTGAAAGCTTACTCTGATGTGATAAAAGTATTGGATGTTTTGCAGTCTCGGGTATGGAGACATTTTGCAGCCTACCGCCTACCCTGACAACTCCATGTAAATCAATGAATGGTGCTAGCACCTGAATGCGTTTGCTGCACATGTCACACCTTTTTATAGCATTAATGTCTTCTTTGAAGAAGTGTTGCTGAACTGCAGTAACCAACACAGCTATTGCTTTTCTCTGTTCTTCTGCTGTCACAAATATCTCATGTGTGGGTGTCTTTTGCTGAAATGTTGTCTTTGCTTGAAGAATCCACACTGCAACACACTGAAGCTTTTAGAGTGATGAGAACTTCTGGAGGAGGCCAAGTGGGTCTTCTGAATTACATGTTTCCTGTTGAGCAACCAACACTGCAACTGAAAGCTTCAGCTCCATCACAGTTTCAGGGCCTAGAGTGTCCTGTGATGGCCAGTGTTCTGCTTGGTGCATCAACCAGTCAGGACCGAAAAACCAGTTGGAATAGTCCAGCAGGTGGTCAGGCAAACATCCGTGTGATGCGGTGTCTGCGGGTTACTTTCTAAATCCTAAATGTTGACTCTTTACACCAAATACGTGCACAATTCCTTGCATATGAGTTGTTAAATTAGTTTAGTAGTGATTTGTAAAATAATTCCTTAAAAGCTACCTGTGTTGTGTTGCAGAGCGTGGACATCGCTGGTCTGGGGTTCGGTCAGTCTGAGTACTACCCGTACGTGTACTACAAGATCAATGTAGACATGGTCGACACAAAGGTGTAGTGGGACCTCCACCTGCTCCCTGCCTCATAGTATTTGTTGGTCATTACGTATCATTGTTATCATTACTGAGCCAAGCGAGGTCATCTCATCTGTCGACAATAACTACGCAGTAGAACTTGGTTGGTACTTAAACCAATCTTGGCTGGCCTTAAGTCTTTTTGGATGTGCAATGGGAATGTGTGTGAAAGTGGTCAGTGTTATGTTCGAGCTTCTTCCAGTGTTTTAAGATGGTGGGGTTAGACCGTAAACCCTGCAACCTTTTGATTCACCGTATAATTCTACAACTGAAAAGGTTTTAAAAGCAAGCTAGGAGAGAAATTTTTCAGAAATTAAGTTTTTTTTTATCTAGAGTAACTGACAGAAAAAATACTCTGCTACTTAATGCCAACTCTACTGCTCCATCCTCATTCAACTTGAGAAATCCATTTCATATCATTGTAGTACATTTATTAGCAGACTTGGTGAAAGTACATTAAAGAAGTGACTCTTGTGTATAAAGATGTAGATACGTGTTTTCAGTCATCTGTTTTCGTAAAAAAAAAGTTTTTAATGTGGCAAATTGGGAAAGTTAATGAATTTTATGCTGTATTTTAGGAGGGGTATTTAATGTTGTTTGTCGTTTTTTAAATTATTTACATTTTGCTTTTTTGGAATCTTTGAACAAGTTTAATTTTTATTGTGATCCTGTTAAGTAGATTTTGCACAATTTCATACACTTTGTAAATATAATTCTTCGATGGTTTTGTGGATTAGCTTTCAGTACTTGCGATGTTCAAAATAATAGCTGCAGAGGAAGTTTTTAACCTACATACTCAAAAAAGTGCTAGATCAGTATTTTAGTAAGTTATATTATAGCAATGTGTTATTTTCACAGTGCATTTGTTCCTCATGGTACAGTATTTCATGTTTCCCGCCCTGTCCCAATTTTGCTGCATTTGTAGAATACGTGTACAAAGTGTTTGTAACTCATGTATATACAAAGTGTTTTCACACCCCCGTCCCCTTGCCAATGCTCCGGAACATCCCAGATCATTACTTAAGTGCTTGTATGCCTAAGAAGTATTTGATCTTTAGTATTTATGTGATACTGGCAGCATTGTTGAACTGTTGACTTTGTGTTGTGCAAGTTTATTTTAAACTGAGATTAATAGTTGTCAGATATTTTTCCATCTCACCAAGGTAACGAAAGTGATGTGTGATAAGTTGTCGTTGGCAGCTTGTTTTGTGAACATGTGAACTTTACATTCCAAAAATGATGTTACCTTGTTTCAAAACTGAAGGAAATAAATTATTTTTGTGGGGTGTCAAAATCTGTCTTTTTAGGTCACAAATTTACTCCTGTTCTTGTAAGTTCTTGTTTATGGTTGAAACTACAGTTGTAAATATTAATACATATGTTCATTCTACATACAATGTGTTTATTGTTGGAATTCGTACTACACTAGACCCCCGATTTTACGAATACTCACGGTTCCTCTCATCGCATTCGTAAAATCGCTACCTTCGTAAATTCGATAGCGGCTTATTTCCCCCCCCCCTCCCCCTCCCTTGCCGAAACAGAAAATTTTAAAATTGCATTTTTTCAGCAAAGTGTCTCTAGGCCCCGACTTCCGCAGCGTTTCGCGGGAAATTAATTAACGTAATAATGTAAACATAAATTGATATCAGTAGCCAGACGTCACACTGTTGAGCGGTAGATATGACTGACCCTTGTCACCAAAAAATGAGAAAATCGAGATTCCGAGTGTCTTCTCTCGAGCGAATAGCCCGACTCCCGTAGCATTTAACGGAAAAATAAAGTAAGTGATAGTTG
>PNEQ01131042.1:0-37069 GCA_003012365.1 Medauroidea extradentata
TGTGTCAGTCAGAGTACTCGTGCTCGGACCTGACGATGCACAATACAGGCTTGGAATTATGGAAGATGCGTAACAGCGTGACAGATATCTGATGGTAAGTTTCTGTACATTCGGAATGGCCGTACAGTCTGTATTCACTCTGTCGTACAAGTTCGTAGCAAGAAATTTAATGCTGATAAATAAAGACCTTTTTGCAAATCATCGATGTAAGAAATATTTTCTTTTTAACTTAAAATGTGGTTCTACATTACCAAAAAAAAAAAAAAAACAATGATGGGCATCAATGTCTGCAGAAATACTGTTACGAATACTGACGTTTGTTCACTTCGCAGCATATTTTCTGTATTCCCACTTAACAATGATTGTATCTAACATACTAACATGCAAAACAATCTTCCCATACTTTCCAAATTCTGTGTTCATTATAGCTAAAGACTTGTAATTTCGTTGATTACAAAAGAGCACTGACGACATACTGGCGAAACTCTTAAATTTATATCAAATTGATAACTTATAAATTCACACAACGAAATTGTTACAGAAAAAATTATTAATATTTAAAAGTATTCATTTAGGTAGTTGGTATTGAAAAATTTAATTATATTCTGTGTTCATTTGTAACCTGGCATAGAAAATTTGTTTACAAAGAGTGTTAGTGGAAAAATAAACTTTTCAGAGCTAGTGTTTTAGAAAAGTTTCTTTGACTCTCTCGATTAAGTTTTGCTTAGAATATTAATGATATTTCCATTAGTATGTAATAACATAAGTCACATGTGTTAGCTTCTTAGCATTCAAAAATTCAACTGTGCACACATTTACAAAATATTGTAGCGTGCCAGTTGAGTTATACTTAATTACTTACCTTGAAAATTATTTTTCGCTATAATGTAATCGTTTTAGACATTCTCATTGCGCGTCTTTATCTCGCGCCGCTATGTACCATGGAATGAAATAAATTTACTATAATAAATATTGAACAGTGTTTTCAAACTTATTACATTTATAGGATTAAATATATGTATACCCATCAATTGTTTTTATACGTGTATGTCAACATTCAAAACAAACATACAACGTCATTGTTAAACATAGAGAAAATAGCTTTAATTTACTATACTGGCTGTCTACGCGACATGATGGTGCTGCACCTCGCATTGCTTCTCATCTGCCACAAGTAGTTACGAGGCCAGTGGCTTAAACCTGTCATAACCTGCACGCTAGATGTATACCTGCCTACCTGGCAGTCTCTTACGATTGCAGACTTTTGCAAAATATCTGGACAGATGGTCGTGGTCTTATTACATATGCAGTGCGCTGAGAATCATAATGTCCTTGCATTCCTCAACGCTCTTCACACGTGTATATATATTTATTTATTATATAGTTTACGAGATCATGAAGAGCTTTACAGCTCTCGAAACATAAACACTAGAAAAGGCGAAGAAAATCGATCAGAGCTATAGGAACTACCTAGGATCTGTTTTGGAGTAGAAGAGTGTATACTACTTACCGTGATATTGAATTATACAATTTTTAGGTTATAACGTTCTTGAAAACAAATTACAACAGAATTCAGTTGAAATGCGTAAGGATGAGCTGAAAATATTGATGTTTCTCATGGTAGGCTGTATGTGTTAAAACAATTATTGTTTTACATGCACGTATATGAAAACCAACAAATATATTTTTTAAGTTCAATTCTATAGGATACGTAGTGTTTTAGTTGATGAACATTTTATGTTTGAATAGATTCATAAAACTAATCATCCTATGATGAATCACTTAAAATAATACCCCCCTCAACCCCTCTCCTATAACCATTTCACCCCATACCCTTTTCCTAATATATCAACATAACTTGAGTAATGTATAGTAATAAAAAAATATAATGTTCACTGCATTTTGATCCTTACATCAGGGGTACATGATGTTCTGCATTTGTGTTTCGATTTTCATGCGTACCGTATCAAATTTTTTTGGTAAATATTTTTGCCCTTATACCAGGCTATACAAGTTTGACTATTCAATAAATTAAAACTAAATGAATAACTGAATACTGTGATGGCGAATCCTGTCAGACTGTCTGTGGTCGCTTATAAATTAATGACCGATTTTCTAATAAAGAGATGTTTGATGTTATCCAAGATACAGGTAATAACTGATTACCCAAATAGTGACAGGGGTGTCATCGAAAATTCAGACCTTATCTGATTCATCTTGGTGGTGTTTGATGACATCATCCAATTGATACATCACATTTAATTCTCATTCTCCAATGTAGTGCTTATGGTTTTTACCAAGATATAGAACGGGATTTATTTTTAAGGGAATATATGGCTATGACGTACAAATATAGGGAATGTCCAAATCAGCAATATTGTGATGGGCAGATAATGCCTTGTCAAATAATTGCTATGACGTCGTTCAATACCATGGCAGGCTACTCAAGATGAAGTTGATGATATCATCTTAAGCGTCATAGGTTATCACCAGTAGCTTGATATTGCACCGATGGTGATATATATTATATAGGCCATGACTAATTTTTCAAAATGGCGATTTGTGGGGTCATCCTACATACAGGTTATGACTGATTTCCCAAGAATGCGATGGCATCTACTCTAAAAACAAGGATAATTTGCCAATAAGGCGTTGATTAACATCACCCCACAGGCTTAGGCTTAATAGCCAAGTTGGCTATATATAGACTGAGGTGTAATCCTTAAGAGAGAAGTGGGTAATGCTAACAAACAGATAGGTCATGGCCGATTCATGTAGATAGCTGTCACGACATCATCCACGATCCCTAAAATGGAAATGAGCGATGTTTTCCATGATATAGCTCATGACTAAATGCCTTAGAGTTCAGTGAGTGTTTTTATAATACATACCGATCATGGCCGAAGAGCAAAATTGATATTTGTGATGACATACAAATTAAAGACTATAGCCAATTCACTAAGATGGCATCGGTTAAATTAATACAATAGGTAAGCTTTGGTCGATTCATAACACAGTTCTAGTTACAATATCCAAGGCATAGGCTATCATGGATTCACCAAAATGACAATAACATTAACAGGTCGTGGCCGATTCTCAAAATTTGTTGCATGTATATCAATAAATACAGACCATGGTCGAATCGTCCACATTAAAACAATTAATGCTATCCAGTAGATGAGAAGCAGGTAATGCCAACCGACAGATACGTGATGGCCGATTCGCCAAGATTGTGACATGTAATTTCTTCTCGGATGGTTATCATGACATCATACAGTATTCCTAAAATGGTAGTGAAATATGTTTTGCATTATATAGCTCATAACTAAATGCATAAGATAGCAGTGAGAGTAATTATAAAAAATACTGATCATGGTCGATTCACAAAAAAATGCTATGTGTTATGACTTACCAATTAATGGCTATGGCTAATTTCTTACGATGACATCGGTTTAAATAATGCAATACATAGGTCTTAGCCGATTCACCAACATATAAAATGTATAGGTCAGGCCGATTCAATAAAATGACAATATCACTCACAGGCTATGTTCGATTCCCAAAGTTTATAGCAGGTGAATCAACAAATACAGACCAAGGACGACTTTTCAAGATTAGAATAAATTAATGCTTTCCAATACATAGGCCATGGCCAATTCACCAATATGGAAACGAGTCGTTAAGATAGTCACCATGACGTCAGCCAAGTGTAGATCCACAGCTAGAAGCCCTTTTACCAAAAAGAGACAAAATTAATGCACAACTGGACAATAAATACCTAAATATACCCCAAAATAATCCACAATGCAGAGATCAAATCCACATCTCTGCTCCGCTTTTCTCCGCATTGTGGATTGCTTGCTCCGCATTGTGGATCGGGGTTTCTGACATTGTTTTTTGTTTGAAGACAATAACATTTTGAGAGAAAAAAGGGAAATATTTAAGGAAAGAAGGGAAAGTTTTAAGGAAAAAAGGGAAATTTTAGGGAAAAAAGGGAAATTTTTGGGGTAAAAGGGGAAATTGGCCGATACAAGATGGCCGCCAAACAAAATGGCGGAATCCAAGACGGCTGCCAACAGATCCACATGATCCACAGCCTAAAGCCTTCTGACAGAGAACATAAATTTCCTATCTACTGAGGGCACCCTTGTGTATTGTTCCAACCGTCATGCCATCTATAGCACAGCAAGGTCAGAGGAAGCCATTTCTGTGGTAGTATTAAGTGATCTCTCGACCGAGGCAGAAGTGCTTACATTACTATTGCAGTAAAATAGAGATGAACTGTTGTACGACAGTGACGATCATGGACATGCCCGAAGCCGGCCTATCCACGAAACCACTGCCTGGCAAGCTGAGAACTACTGGGGCAGCGAGCTCTACTGTACACTCGCCCATAGCGAGTGCGCTGCAGTGGTGGTGGTTGACAGAGCTACGCGGGCAGACATTGCCCGAATGTCAGGTAAATTCAACAATATGTGGGTGTAGTTCAGGTTTTCAAACCAAGCTATGCAGTAGCAAGATAAGCACAAAAAGCCACCCAGGAAAGCTGTATTGGAAATGTCACGGACTCTGGCTCCATCAGAATGTAGAGCGAAGGGGAGGGCATGTTGTATGTTTTATTTAGGTTGGTGTTACGGGTGGGAGTTAGCCACCAAAGTGGTGTGGTGTACAGAGTGAACTGGTGTGGGTGGGACATGTATGTGTAGAGGAAATGAATGCATGGCGATCCCGATATGCTAGTTATCTTTATTTCTCATTGTCATTCATATGTAGTTAAATATGCATGAGCTGTAGTAACGTATGCATATACTCGGATTTTTAGTACTTTACTTTTTCCTGTGTAGCTAATGGTAGCTGCTGTCATGTGCGCGCGCACATGAGCGCTGCCAACAGTCATAATACTTGGTGTTGGGGATAAATATGTGCTAATTGAGGTGCTCACGACACCCGCCATTGTTGCAGCGAGCGCCTCTTGTTGTAGTAGATTACAAAAAAACATACCCAAGTGTACTTCGCTCGCCTAGCAGCAATTGCTGCACTTTGTGCTCATGCCACCCACTACTGTTTTCATGAGCGCCACATGCGGCGATCGATCACAACACGGTATGCTGCTAGCGGCCTTGCACTACTCGAAGGCACTGTAGCGCATGTCGCTTATGGTAGCCGAACATTACTGCCATGAGCATTTGTTACGGCGACCGATTATAATACGGCGTGGTGCTAGCGCCCTTATTAATGACTCGAATAAACACTCCAATCAATGTTGGCGCCCAAAGGTACAGCCATTACATGGAATTACTGTCCGACTCTTCGGCCTCATGTCGGATACCAGGTATCCTCGGGCAGCTTTTCCTAGCTTCTCATGTATGTTGGTATATAATTGAGTAGGCTTGTGAGAGGAGGATGGAAGGTGAAGTGATAGAGAAAATAAAAGTGTCATATTGAATGGTGACTTGGTAGCGAGGGAGATGTTGTGGGTGCTTGAGGGGGATTGATCCCTGTCAGATCGGTTTTACGGTTTTTCTTATAAATCAGGGAATACACACATTGTTTTACTTTTTTCACGCTGACAAGGCATAGTTTATGGTTTCATTCACTTTTTGGAATCCATATGGCATTGCTTCTGTTAATGTTGCGGCCTCTGTAGTCGCTCCCGTAAATAAAGCAACTTTTCCTTTTCAACTGTTTCTCATTGTAAAGTAATGAATATATTATGGTTCCAGCAATTACAGAAAATCGATTAAGTTTATATATATGGCTTGTCGTAACAAAAATTTTGATTCATCGGCTGGAACAGAAGTTATCGAGAAGAAACAGATAAATCCAAGGTGGTAGGGACCAACACCCGCTAAATGTACCCTGAGAAAAATGGATTGTTACGACAAACAAATAAATAAGGGTGATGTTAATTTTGTATATGAAAAAATTATTGTTACATTAAGTAAGTTACTACTGGAATTTATTTGCTTCGACAGTACATTTATTTAAATCCAACGTTCATTTAGTTGGTTACACTAAATTTTTCGTTAGATGTTATACTTAACATTACGCGCATTTGATTTTACCCAAAATATTTCTTTCTGTTAAAAATACGAACGTTAGTTTGCTTATACTACTTTATTTATTGGCTCTTACTATCATATTTACTAGAGTCAACCATATTTATTACTTACTATACAGATTTGGTAAATTTAATCATGGTAGATATTAAAACTAAGAAACAATTTTGTTGGAACCGACGAAGTATGTCAGTTCGGGAAGTCGTTCTTGTAATGGCGGTTATTTGGTATGCACATGTTCGCATTTACACACGCGGTGGACTAGAAAATTTCTCACTTTTTTAAGTATAGGCATGTAATAAATTAGTAGATTATAAATTTTTGTGTTCTATTGCATAGTTACGTTAGGTTAAATATCTGAAAATAAATATAACGGTTACAAACATTATGCCGAGTACACACGAGTCCAATTATAGTTTCCATTTTATACTACCCATATTTTGCCGCATATTATGTGTAAAATGTTGTAAAGGTTACGGAGAAGAAAACAGCGAGTGTCAGCCAGAATATCAGAAGTACGAGTTTAGCGTAAATACACGACACAGGTGTGTGAATGTAAAAATTCATGTAATTCCTTGTAAGTCGTGATGGTCTACGGGTAACATGAGTGGTCGACTATCTGAAGGTTGCGGGTTCAAGTCGTATGTATCAGTAATTTTACTTATATTTACACGTAAATATTATTTCTATAAAATTTGTTGTGCAAATAACTTTATTTTCAGATCAGAGCATGCAAAATAATATAAATGTTTACGTTAATGGTTGCTCAAACACATGAAGTATGTTTGATTTAAAAGTATCTGTATGGGGGTCATCGACCACGTCATTAATTCGTTTAAACAACAAAAATAAGTTATTTCAAATAAATAATTTTGTTATGACAAACCATATATTTGTTTGCACACATTCAAATAAACCATTTAGTTTTTTTTTCAAACTAATTTTGTTTCATTTTACAATATGTTTTTCTCGGTGTACTTGACACTTGTTTTGTATGAAATAATGCCTTTATTATAGTGGCGCGGTTGATATGTGATTCACTATTCTTTCCATAGTTTAACTCATATGGCATAGAACTGATGATTCGAACGCAACTGGCAAACATTGACTGTGAAAGATTATCCAAAAGTTATTTTATTTAACTTATACTTACAAAATTGCGTTTATTTTAAGTAGAATAATAAAAAAACCAACTAAATTTACGATTTCTTGTGGAGCTTGTGTGACTTCATCACCAGAGTGGGTAGTAAACAATAACTAAAACAATAATGTACAAATGAAAACTTACCAGCTGACACAAATAAATAATACGAATTAAACTGGTTAGTAAATATATATTATATAACTAAGCTATTATATCAAAATGTATAAATAATTTCACAATTTCTGAAATCCTCGTTTCCTCGGGACTTTTTAATATTCCTGGAAAATTTAGAAATGATGCAAGCTGAAATAATGCAATAATGTACTTAGTCATACTTTTCACATATAGAACAGGAATTCTATGTTTTCAACAAGTTTACAGCAATATGATCGATATGTGCAGCTGATGAACCAACCATAAAACCAAGGGGTCACATAATTGTCAAACCAGAAAATAATATAGGCTATATATTTATTGCAATATGTGCTATATGGTGTATTATTTTACACGCTTTTCAGTACGGATATTTAAACAGGATATAAATATTTACTCTTTAAATTTTGGGATAACCAAAATAAATACAAAATAATTAGCTGGTCTAGAACCCAGGTCGCCCTATCTTCTTTTGACAATAAACACGCTGTGAGGCATAGTGGCATTTGTATAAGTCACACTGCTGACATATTTATCAGACGTCAATTGATTTTTTATGTTAATACAGGGCAGCATTGCTGGACTATGTAACTCCATTGAGGATCCATTTTCAATGCAAGCATGAAACCCACTAGGAAGTATGTTAAGACTTTTACTCACATGTTCAATTTTGTATTCTACAAATGAATGTTTGTTTTAATATCATTTTATCCAAAAAAAATTCACGGTTGTCGCAATGCTAACATAAAAAGTATTCTGTTTTATCAGAAATTTTTTACATATTTGTGAAACTCACTTAAACGTTTCTTTGTTTACTCGTACCGAGATGTCATCATCTGAATCGCAGCAGTCCAACTCTATGCAGTTCAGACGACTTCCCCACTCGCAGTGATGTATATCTTCTTGCTTGTATAGTTTGCATTGCAAGCAAGTCGTCAACTCTCCAGAGCCATCAACCTGTGTTAAAAAGAATAAGTCATAATCACTGTTTTATAAAATTAAAAATGGAGTATAAAACACGTTCTGACATTGTGTGACTGCATCACTTGTAAGAACAGAACTGTTTTGAAATCATTGTAATCAGAATGCTATTTAAAATGAATAATAATAACAATAATACGAAACAAGAACAAGAACTTGATTTACTACAGCCAAGTTAAGAAAGTCAACTAAGTTTACATTTCATGAGCAGTAGACAAAATGGCAGGTCCTCCTCTTAAAAGATGCTACAAAAATGTGTTTATCAGGCGAAAAGTTGGGTTCGTATAGTCTCCAGTGCGACATTGACATCTCATTCTTACCAAGCTTTTGTGTTTAGTCTACAATGCACAATTTTCAACGATGATTATGTAAGTATTGCACTGTCCCTCATCAAGTCCTGAATGGCAGTATGTTAGTCAAAATATTATAAAAAAATTTAATTTATCACCTATATGTCATCCTTATAATATATTCACAAGTGTGTTTTAAATAATTAACTAACATCTTTAAAACGTTGTGTCAACGAATATTTAATTTTCATATTCGTTGATTAATATAATGTTTTGATAGATTAATTTAGAAACAATGTGCAATGACATTTATGTTTAGTATTTAGTTACTGGCTTATTTGATAATGTTCCGTATTTGACCATCGACTAAGATTTCGGAGTAATAATAACTTATCATCGTATTGTAGCTTCTTCAAACAACCGTTAAGTCACCAATCCCCACTCGATAATAAATCGCAAGCGAGTATTTATTTCATTATTATAACTATATGCAAACATGATGTAAGAAATAACATATTGCGCTCTTGTAGGCGCAAACGAAGGCTTGGTGACGCAAAATAGAGAAAATTAGAAATGTAAACAGCAGATCGTTAAATGTGTAGCTAAATTGTTACTTGCTGTTCTTTAAATTTAAGCATAAACGGTAGAGGAAACAGTTAGCTGATTTAATACGAAGTACTGTTACATAATTTTTTGGCATGAAAAATTCGTTAACCGTTAAAATATAAACGAATAACCGTTCTCAGGAAATAAACACTTTATATCGTTTCAACTGAATTGAGTTTGGTGGTGTGGGCTACAATACGAATAAAGAAAAAGAACGTCGGTTATCTTTAATTGCCTGTCTAAAATATTTTAGATCTAACAGAAAGTAACCAGCGTATATAGCAAACCTACATTCCTCAACACGTGTTCAAATTTACTCTATAATTTAAAACTGTTTATTACTGTGCAATCTTCTAACATGTTAGACTTACAACAATAAAGCATAGTTACATCAAAGTTGGATGCTAAAGTGCATAAATATTAAATTCACTTTATATCGGTCATGTAGTTTTTGACATACATGAAATACAAATTGTGTGTTCTTGTTATGAAATCTTCGAAGTTGGCGGAATATAGCATATACTACTGAACAGAACATAAACAAACATCTTGATATTTATGACAACTTACTTAGAACTAAAAGTGTACCGAGTCTGAAGATAGTTTGGAAAATGTTCCTCTCATATTTAATTTACTCAATAAAACATTTGAAGGGTAACAGTTCTTAAAAACTCAGTACGGCATGAACAAAATACATAAAATTGAAGACGCTGCAAAAAGCGTAGTTTAAACAAACGATAACATTGATAACACGTGTTTTCAACATAGTTATTAACAATGTTGTAAAAATGATTGAAAATTGTTGACAACATCATGTTATCAACATTGTTGCTAACATTTTGTTATTAACATTGTTTACATTAATAAAAAATGTTAATAACATTTCTTTCCCACAATTTGTTGAAAACATTTGCTGGCAACAAATGTTATAAATTTTAGAAACATGTTAATTACTTCGTCACCAACACTGTTGAAAACATTATTTTCTTGACCCATTCTTAGACGGCCTAGATCAATGGATGTTGGCGACAAATGTTACTAGCAAAGATATCAGCGAAGTTGTAGGATTTTTGTCATTTATCAACATTGCTATTAAATTATGTTTATCATTCTTACAACTTTGATAGTATCATTGGTGTTTTCAGCAATGTTAATAACACGTTTACTATAAACATTGCTATAAAATAGTGTACCACAGCTCAGAATTTGTTGATAATGTTTTTGTAACTAACATTTCGTAATTAACATTGTTACAGTTATTTTTCGGTGTAAACTGCGTTTTAAGTACTACGTGCATGCTGAGTCATATGATGGTGATGATGATGGTGATAGTAATAATTATGATAAACTGTTTATACAGATATGTCATGTGATAGTAAGAGCTTAAATATTCGCCATTCTGTAATTATTATCACAGAATGAACAAAACACTTTAATGACATGTCATTTTTATGTAAGTACATTTACGAAATTCTGAAAAATATTTCCTCAGATTTATCATATTACTATAAAAGTATAAAAATGGCCGTCAATTTAAAATATGAATCTAGGATGAACGAAATACACAAAAGTCAAGTCAACTGACAAAGTAATTTACGTGAACCAAGACTACTGAACTTAGGAAAAAAATTACCTCAGATATGTGTAACTATGCTAAACATTTAAAAATGGCCGCCACTACGAAAGTTTGAAAACAATATTGCCAAAATAAACGAAAGTGCAATCAGGTTACTAAGCAGTATATGTGTAGCAAGTTTTATAAAATTAGGAAATAACGTTTTCCTAGATATAGGTAGCATATTTTGGGGGAGTTTGGCACAAGGGAATGGGGGATAGGATCGTAGGATCCACTGATGATGTCACCGGCCGCCATATTAGATTATGTCACCGGCCGCCATATTTGATGACGTCACCGGCCGCCATATTTGATTATGTCACCAGACGCCATCTTGGATAATGTCATTTCCCTGTTTTTACCTCAAAATTTCCCTTTTTACCTCAAAATCATTAAAATTTCCCGTTTTTTCCTCAAAATTTCCCGAATTTCCCTCAACATTTTCCCGAAAAAAATTACTCAAAAATGTTGTATTGCGCAATCAGGCTGGAGGAGGGGCAATAGCAGCCTGAATGAGCAATATTTCTCATCGGCAATTATGTCTTCAGCATCCATCTTGTCCGGGATACCTGCTGTCAATTAATCCAATAAAATAAACTATAGGGGTTTTCTCAGAGTCTTCCGAAATTTTTTCTAATTCGCATTCCTACCAACCCCTACTTATACCTCATAATGAAAATAATATATTTCTAGTAAAAATAAGTTAAGTAAATATCTATACCTCACCTGTATAGGCTCCCTCACTCTCTCTCATGCTAACAACTTAAATCCGACTCCTATCCTAGCTATTCCCGAACTATTTCCAATAAATCTCCAAGTTTTCCGAATTTTTTTCTAATTCACATTCCTAGTTACCCCACTCACCCCTCATACAGAAAATATTTATTTTAATTAATTAAAAAATAACCAACACTATGCCTAGAAGAGGCTTCCTTAGTACCCCACCATACTTAACACTCAAAAGTCACTGCCCGGCACCTCCCCTCCCCTCATCATCGGCAACCTCTTTTGGCCTTCCCCTTCCTTCCCAGGTCACCACATACATGCTTATCACGTGACACTACTCCCCTCCATACCATGATACCATCCTGTACCACCTCCCCCTCCTCGTCGAGTCTGCACATACATGTGTCGCAGTATGGTGCAATACTAACCTTTGTACTTCCCCATTACTCCCCCATCACATTAGTCGTCACATTCCTGATATGTGACATCATATTGGTGTTGTAGCATGACACAACTCTGTAGGTGACTTTCAGCATCAGCACTTTGAATGATTCAGTATAGCTAACAGACACCATCTTCCAAAACTTTGGATGTAGAGTTTTTTTTGTTCTATCTGCATTCATCTACTGTTTCAATACATCCCCAATTTATCCTATCACTATAACACTAATTATGTTCCAGCCACAACAAGTGACAGAGTTAATCAACCTCTCAGTTCTATTTCGTTTTCACAGACCATTCAAATGCACAAACCCCACCAACCCAGCAGTAACATTTACACAACATCAAATTTACCCAGTAAAACCATATCAAGCATACATAAGTATTTCACTATAGCACCAGTATTTTACATAAACGTTCTTCACCTATTTATCTCAAACCTCCTCCTACCCAGACTGGGTTTAGCTATTTCGTGAACTTTCAGCTAAGTCACTTTGCAAGCATATAACATTTAATTTAAGCTTTGCTGATTTAACACAGCTGAACATGTTTTAAACTGATAATACATACATTATATATTTTTCTTCTTGTTTTTGCACTTGAAAGGATACATTTACTAAAACAAATTCCCGATTAAATACATTTATACAGTATTTTATTCCCATTAACAAACATTATTTAAACATTATAAAAACAGAAAATCATCACATTAGCTACAAACTCAGTACAAATTTATACGTATCGTTAAAACTCTCAATGTTATAGTTTCCAAGTTCTCATCTTAACTCGCTAGGTAAATGCCTTTAAAGTAGGCTGTATTCGTAATTTGTTCACATAGTTTTATAAATAAAATCAGGTTTACAAATTAAGTAGCAGTTGTTAGAATTATAGTTATCTACTGATACTTAGAGACAAGGTATTTATTTATTAAGCGGCCTCAACACACTTCTTCTCAGTTCCAGATTATTCACCGAATCTAGGGTCCAGCCCGACCCTTTCAAAACCATTTCTTCCTCCTCTTTACATATCTTCTGTATATTTTTCTCAACGACGTTTTTGATTTCATGTATATTATAAACAGGAACATTCGACGTCTTGAATGTTTTTCTGTTCTATCCAGAAGCATACGGTTCTGGTTTTGTGTAGCTACAATCCAACCACATATTATATTTTAAAAGACCATGTTTTCCACTTTGTCTGTAAGTTGGTGTATAATATTTTCTTTCATACTTGCTGGGAACGAGCAAACATCTTTTGAAGAACTTGTCAAATTTGGTGCAACGTGATATTTTTCCCTTGAAAGCAGATTACTTCAGAAAAAAAGTCATATGTTAGGCTTCACTTCATCAACTACAAACCGTGGTTGCGATGTATGACCAGGCGACGAGATCATAGGTGTTACAGTCGAGGTACTCTTCCAATCAACTTCAGAACATTTCTTCATATCGAATTCAGAAGATGAAGGCTGAATCTGTTGATCGACTGCAGCTGATACAGAATAATTTTTACAATGTTTCCAGTGCTTCTTTAAATTATCCATGCGAGTGTACTGTCGGTGACACTTATCACAATAGGAAACCCTATGGATGGAACTCCTTTCACATTTATAATTCTCGTGTCTTCTTCCATCATGATCGTATGCAAATGTCTTGTTCAAGTAGTTGCAAGGATACCTTACCATAGAGCAACCATCAGCATTTATCAATGATCCTTCGCACTTCTTCGGTACTTGCAGCAGATGACGCTTTGCAGGCAATGTAGGAAGACCTTTACATAATTTTAGATGCCTTTTCAAGTTACTACACCGTCATAACAGACATGTACACTTTTCACATGTGAACACAACACGCTGTGCATTCCGATAACACCCAGCTTCATGCTGTCGAGCATTATAATTTTTAGCGAACGTCTTCTTACAGCAGTGACATGAATGAGTAAATGCTGCGAGATCCATCTTCAACCAACAGCACGTTATGTTCAGCCAATATGTTCTCTTAAAGACTGAGGAGCAACTGAGCATTTTGGTTCCAGCTGCAGCTATAACTACTTACCAGTATCGTGTATACCGCACACTCTGCACATAGCTCCGCATGCAGCTCCACACTTTTTTCATACTCAACTGTTTCCATTTACAATCTGCATCACCTTACCCTTCGTGAGCATCAGCATATTTATTTAATTTTTCTTACATTTCATTAATTTTTTCAATGCCACGTGGAAATTTCCCATTTCACATACATAACACTTTTAATGCTTTTCATCTTATGTTAGGACAGCGGCCAACTTCTTCAACTATACTCTACATAAAGGGACCATCAAAATTGTAATCTAACAACTGAGCTAACTGCCTTCTACCGTTAAAACAACTATATAAGCCATCATTTTACTCATCACATCACTACTCCTAGTATGAACACACCTACCACCCATTATATTTAAAATAAGAACACAAAGAGAAAGAGCAGAGGCAAATCAAAATATATAACCAAAGTACCTACATACATTGCATACATCACAAAACAAAACCGAAATATACTTATCAAACTCCTAAGACATTTCACATCTCAGACAAAAATTCTGCTGTGAAGCACACACCCTACACACCACATGAACATACCATATACCATACACACACCACATACACACATCTGTACACACAACCACCCCCTCCCTCAACACCACAACACCCTCCACGCCCATACCATACATCCATATACTCATTCACTTGCAATACACTCTACCACACAAACACTCGCACAACCATATTACTCCGCACACATCAGAGTACAATCCACACACATAGCACTACACACATCTCACATAAAACTGCAGGAACCACATATCATTACAGGCTCCGCACACATCTCCACAAACTCACACATAATACTACAGGCTCTACACAAGACTGTGCATTCCCTATACAAAACCACACCCTATACAAAAATATCACTAATGCCGTAAATCACTCCTCGCACTCACCACATGTCCCCACGCCCTTCAATCATGTCCCCACACATGTCCCACACATGTTCCCACACCCTCCGCCCATGACTCCAAACTCTTCACAACCATCCCGTCACACACCTATGTAGACTCCTTACACAACTATGCGTGCTCTTCACACGACTATATGAGCATTTAACATAGCAGTGCAGACAACTCACAAAGCACTGCAGACTCCGCACACATCTCCACAAACTCGCACATAGTACCACAGGCTCCACACAAGACTGTGCAATCCCCATACAAAACTACACCCTCTACACAAATATCACTAATGTTGTGCATGGCTACATGCACTCTCCACATGCTCCACACACATATAAGCACATCCTCCACACATGTCCCCACACCATCCACACATAGTACTACAGGCACCTCACGTAAATCAGCTGGCACCTCACATAAAACTGCATGTTCCACACATATATCAAATGCTCCGCACATAAAACTGCCAGCTCCGCACATATATTTAATATGCTCCACTCATAAAACTGGCGAGTACGCACATATTTCATATGCTCCGCACTTAAAACTGCATGCCTCGCACATATTTAATATGCTCCGCACATGTATCTGCATACATCATACATGCCCACAGACCCTCCAAACATGTACCTACACAAGTTTCCACACCCTCCGCACATATACCCACACCCTGCAAACACGTCCCCATACATGTTCCCACACCTTATAAACAGAGGTCTCATACAGTGAGATGTATGTACACGTGTAGGTCGCGAGAATCAAGAGAACTTATACCAGTTCGATGATTTCTTTATCATCACTGCTAACAATTACAGAGGTCGCTATCGAATAAAAACCTTACCAAGAAATATTTGCTCATTTACTAAGAAAACAACTTTTTACGCGTATTATATGTTTTTTGAAAATATATTACGTAATTCGTCCGGACTACAACACATATAGAGTGCTCTATACAATGCGATTAATATATTTTTCGTGAGACACGTTCTTTACCATTTTTAACAAAAATAAATATTAATAAATCTGTAATTTAGTACCGTGCGCACCCAGTACATTAATAAAAATTTAATGGAAAAAAGGACCTAACACGTGTACATACATCTCACTGTATGAGACCTCTTTTTAATAAGTTAGAGGCTATGAATGCTATCAAAATGTACATATAGTGTACGAAATAAGTAAATAGTAACAGTTAATACTTTGTCACACGAGGTGCCACATTCAGTTGCTGATTTTGTCGTTCGAGTACTATCTCTGTACGCACAGCCTACTTCGAGTGCTTATTAAGTGTGCTATGTTGAGCCCATCGCGCTATTTAGCTAGTGAATATTGTATTCATCGAGATATTATGTTAGGGTAAAGAGCAACAAGAGATTTTAGGTTAGGTTCGCCTGGTTTGTAGAAGAACGAACTAGCGTACTGGAAGGACCGTATTCCTCGTTTAACATTATTTACTGTAAGTTCTGTGGTAAAGTCTTTAATTTGCGAAATAACATGCTGAGACATTAGAAGATCTGTTACTTCAATCCACGATATTAAGAGCATCTGATATGTGAGCGGCGTGGTGTAACAATCACTCGCACAAACAAATTGATTAATCATTTGCATACCTGTAATGGTGATGTCAAGAGGGAAGTGACTACCTGCTGTAAGTATCGCAAGAAGCAGTTCGCCGAATTTTTGCAATGCTTGTCGACACGAGGCAGATTGTGAGGACAATACGGAAAGAAATCTGCTGAAGTGCAACTACTGCAGTGTTCAGTTCGCTCAACGTGACAATCTGGCTAGGCACACGAAGATCTGCACGACCAGCTCAGAAAAAGATATGTGTACAACTGCCGGAATCCGCTCGGCCATCCTGCTCCAAGACGCCATCAATCCGCCCTAAAATCGTAGTAGGGACTGGTATGGCAACAAAGTTCAGGTTCATCAATGTGGAAACTGCATTCAGTGAGAATGTGAAGACTTATGTAGTGGAGAATAATGACACGGCCAGGGATATATGAGAATACCTGACTTATATGTACGTATGGAAACATCATAGTATACAGTAGGTAAAAATGAAGGTAATTACTGCGAAGCCCTTAAATTCTTGCTGGAATGCGATTACATGTAGCCAGGACCAATTGCTGCCATCGGTGGAGGGTGTGGGAACATGTATGGGGACATGTTTGCAGAGTGTGGGGACATGTGTGGAGGGTGAGGAAACATGTGGGGACATGTGTGGAGGGTGTGGAAACATGTGTAGGAACATGTTTGGAGGGTCTGTGGACATGTATGATGCATGCAGATACATGTGCGGAGCATATGAAATATATGCGAGGCATGCAGTTTTATGTGCGGAGCATATGAAATATGTGTGTACCCGCCAGTTTTATGAGTGGAGCATAACAAATATGTGCGGAGCTGGCAGTTTTATGTGCGGAGCATATGATATATGTGCGGAGCATATGAAATATGTGTGGAGCATGCAGTTTTATGTGAGGTGCCAGCTGATTTATGTGAGGTGCCTGTAGTACTATGTGTGGATGGTGTGGGGACATGTGTGGAGGATGTGCTTATATGTGTGTGGAGCATGTTGAGAGTGCATGGAGCCATGCACAACATTAGTGATATTTGTGTAGATGGTGTAGTTTTGTATGGGGATTGCACAGTCTTGTGTGGAGCCTGTGGTACTATGTGCGAGTTTGTGGAGATGTGTGCGGAGTCAGCATTGCTTTGTGAGTTTTCTGCATTGCTATGTTAGATGCTCACATAGTCGTGTGAAGAGCACGCATAGTTGTGTAAGGAGTCTACATAGGTGTGTGACGGGATGGTTGTGAGGAGTGTGGAGACATGGGCGGAGGGTGTGGGAACATGTGTGGGACATGTGTAGGGACATGATTGAAGGGTGTGGGGACATGTGGTGAGTGCGAGGAGTGATTTACGACATTAGTGATATTTTTGTATAGGGTATAGTTTTGTATAGGGAATGCACAGTCTTGTGTAGAGCCTGTAGTATTATGTGTGAGTTTGTGGAGATGTGTGCGGAGCCTGTAATGATATGTGGTTCCTGCAGTTTTATGTGAGATGTGTGTAGTGCTATGTGTGTGGATTGTACTCTGATGTGTGCGGAGTAATATGGTTGTGCGAGTGTTTGTGTGGTAAAGTGTATTGCAAGTGAATGAGTATATGGATGTATGGTATGGGCGTGGAGGGTGGTGTAGAGTTGAGGGAAGGGGTCGTTGTGTGTACAAGATGAGTGTATGTGGTGTGTGTATGGTATATGGTATGTTCATGTGGTGTGTAGGGTGTGTGCTTCATAGCAGAATTTTTGTCTGAAATATGAAATGTCTTAGGGGTTTGATAAGTATATGTTGGTTTTGTTTGGTGATGTATGCAATGTATGTACTTTGGTTATATTTTTTATTTGCTTTTGCTCTTTCTCTTTGTGTTCGTATGGTAAATCTAATTGGTGGTAGGTATGTTCATACTAGGAGTAGTGATGTTATGAGTAAAATGATGGCTTATATAGTTGTTTTAACGGTAGGAGGCAGTTAACTCAGTTGTTAGATGACAATTTTGATGGTCTCTTTATGTAGAGTATAGTTGTAGAAGTTGGCCGCTGTTCTGCTCTTTCGGATTTTCAAAGGTATTTTACTTCCTTGATTTAGCTGTGAGATTTTGCTAATGATAGTAAAATCGGTGGGTTGGTTCTTATGGTTCGTGTTATTGAGGGTTTGAACTATGTTGTTGTTAGGTTTAGGTGAGTGTATACTTGGTTTATGACTACGTAATATGACTAAATGTTACCTAATTATAGTTAATGTTAGGGCTGCTATGATAGAAGTTTTGCTATTAATGAAAGGCTTGGATTCTGAGTTCAAGTGAAGTCTGTTAAGGCGAAAGTGATCGGAGAGGTTGAGTTGAGTTATAAATATAGTCAGATATGCGGGAGATAGATGGTTATGTTGGTGTGATAATACATATTTGTAAATGAATTAAAATGTAATGTTAAATTTACAGTCTAGTACTGAGAAATTTAACGCAGAAAAAATTGGAACTATGGTAATTGACTGCTTACTGTTAGTTAAATGCTTGCTTGATCATATTATGTAAAATTTAGTTATGCTACAATGGTTCTATACAGATAATGACAGGGGAACTGGTTGGTTCAATTCGGATCCTGTGACTTGAAAGTTGTTGTTAAGAAATGGAAACGGAGAATATTTAAGTCTCAAAGTATAGAAAATAATGTAAACCTTATACAAGGTATGATTCTTGTAAGTCCTGGTAGGGAAACACAATGTATAAGACTAACATAAGATGAAAAATATTAAAAATGTTATGTAAGTGAAATGGGAAATTTCAAAGTGGTATTGAAAAAATTAATGAAATGTAAGAAAAATTAAATAAATATGTTGGTGCTCACGAAGGGTAGGGACATGCGGATTGTAAATAGAAATAGTTGAGTATGAAGAAAGTGGGGAGCTACATGCGGAGCTATGTGCAGAGTGTGTGGTATACACGATACTGGTAAGTAGTTATAGCTGCAACTGGAACCAAAATGCTCAGTTGCTCCTCAGTCTTTGAAGAGAGCATATTGGCTGAACATAACGTGCTGTTGGTTGAAGATGGATCTCGCAGCATTTACTCATTCATGTCATTACTGTAAGAAGACTTTCGCAAAAAATTATAATGCTCGACAGCATGTTATCGGAATGCAGAGCGTGTTATGTTTACATGTTAAAAGTGTACATCTCTGTTTCGACGGTGTAGTAACTTGAAAATGCATCTAAAAATATGTAAAGGCCTTCCTACATTTCCTGTAAATCGTCATCTGCTGCAAGTACTGTTGAAGTGCAAAGGATCATCGATAAAAGCTGATGGTTGCTCTGTGGTAAGGTGTTCTTGCAAATACTTAAACAAGACATTTGCATACGATCATGATGCAAGAAGACACGAGAAGAATAAATGTGAAAGGAGTTATATCTGTAGGGTTTCCTATTGTGATAAGTGTCACCGACAGTATACTTGCATTGATAATTTAAAGAAGCACTGGAAACATTGTAAAAATTATTCTGTATCAGCTGCAGTCAGTTCACGAAATAGCTAAAACCAGTCTGGGTAGGAGAAGGGTTGAGATAAATAGGCGAAGAACGTTTATTTATAATGCTGGTGCTATAGTGAAATACTTATGTATGCTTGATATGGTTTTACTGGGTAAATTTGATGTGGTGTAAATGTTACTGCTGGGTTGGTGGGGTTTGTGCATTTTAATGGTCTGTGAAAACGAAAGAGATCTGAGAGGTTGATTAACTCTGTCACTGGTAGTGGCTGGAACATAATTAATGTTATAGTTATAGGAAAAATCGAGGATGTATTGAAACAATAGATAAATGCAGATAAAACAAAAAAACTCTACATCAAAAATTTTGGAAGATGGAGTCTGTTAGCTATACTGAATCATTTAAAGTTTTGATGCTGAAAGTCACCTACAGAGTTGTGTCATGCTACAACACTAATATAATGTCACATCTCAGATATGTGACGACTAATGTGATGGGGGAGTAAGGGAGAAGTACAAAGGTTAGTATTGCACCATACTGCGACACATGTATGTGCTAACACGATGAGGAGGGGGAGGTGGTACAGGATGGTATTATGGTATGGAGGGGAGTAGTGTCACGTGATTAGCATGTATGTGGTGACTTGGGAAGAAAGGGGAAGGCCAAAAGAGGTTGGCGATGATGAGGGGAGGGGCAATGTCGGGCAGTAACTTTTGAGTTTTCAGTATGGTGGGGTACTCAGGAAGCTTCGTCTAGGCATAGTGTTGGTTATTTTTAATTTAATTAAAATAAATATTTTCTGTATGAGGTGTGAGTTGGGTAAGGAAGGAATGTGAATTAGAAAAAATTTCGGAAGACTCTGAGATAACCCATATATTTTATTTTATTGGATTAATTTACAGCTGATATCCCGGACAAGATGGATGCTGAAAACATAATTGCTGATGAGAAATATTGCTCATTCAGGCTGCTATTGCTCCTCCTCCAGCCTGATTGAGCAATACCGCATTTTTGAGTTTTTTTTAATTTTCCAGGAAAATGTTGAGGGAAATTCGGGAAATTTTAATTATTTTGAGGGAAAAAAGGGAACTTTTGAGGTAAAAAGGGGGAAATGACATCATCCAAGATGGCGGCGGTGACGTCATCAGTTGATCCTACGATCCTATCCCCCATTCCCTTGTTCCAAACTCCCCCAAAATTTACTACTTATATGTCAAATTATGCTAAATGTGAAAACTGGCGTACATTTAGACAATTGGGTGAACGAAATGTACAAATGACAATTAAAATTACTGAGTAGTTAATGTGTGTCATGATTAATCAACATCAGAAAATGATCTCTCAGTTTTGTCTAACTATGAAAACAATATATAAATTGCGGTCATTATAAACATATCAAAACAGGATGAACGAAATATACAAAATGAAGTCAGCTTACTAATAATATATCCGTACTAAGTTGGATGAAATTCGGAAAAATATTTCCTCAGATATGTCATAATATAATTAAAATATATAAATGGCTACCATTAAGAAAAATATTAACACATATATGAAATACCCTAAAGTCAAATCAACTTTGTAAGTAGTATGTGTGTTCCAAGTTTGTTGAAATTTGTTAAAATATTTCTTTAGATACTTATGTCATATTAGACATCCATGCTAAAATTATAAAAATTGTCATCATTTTGAAAATAATTACACAGGATAAACAAAATATACAATGTCATATCAGATCAGGATATAGTACGAGTGTACCAAAATTGATGAAATTCAGAAAAATGAAAAATATTTCTTCACATATGTCACTTTATGATAAATTTATAAAAAAATGTCGCCAATCAGAAAATATGCAGGTACTGTAAACGAAATACATTAAATTCCAGTCAGCTAACAAAGTATTAATTTTGTGCAAAATTTTATTAAATGCAGAAAAATATTTCCTCATATAAAAATGGCCGCAATATTAAAACTGTTTATACGCTTTGAAGTAAATATATAAATGTCAAATCACTTTATTAGGTTCGTCATGTGTACCGGATTTAATGAAATTTTAATATAGGTACAGTTACATAGAATTCTAGTTTCATTGAAAAATGTTACAATGACCGCCATTCCGAAAACATACAGCATATACGAAATACACAAAAGTCAAGTCAGGTTACTAAATACTGTATGTGTACCGAGTTCAATGAAATTCGGTCTGCAGATTCAAAAGCTTTTAGGTACACTCACACCAAAACACACACGCAGAAACGCACAGACCTGAAGATTATCTCATAAGCCTATTTTTTTCCTTCTGAAAGTTGGCTAAAAATGCATCCATCGTAAATAACAGTACATTTTAATTCGTAACGAATACGGTAAGCTGGTGATTGTTACCTGGCAACCACCATACATAGAAAATGTACCGCGAAGAAGACACAACAGAAAACACAGAACACGGCAGAGAGTGTATCCACACCCGTAACACCACAATGGGCTTCGTGATTTGCCGAAAACAAACATGTATTGGGGCCATAGAGTTCACTCACAGTACACAAAATAGTACAACTAAACCAAAGACAGTTTCGCTAGTCTTTGTCCCCGATACAGCAAAACTGGTAACAGTGTGCAAGAAACTGGACTCTGAAAATTGAGTTCAAAATTATAGTCACACGAATAAGTAGATGAGATTTGCAGGTTCGGACAAAGTGGCCATTTTACGTGCGTGATATTGCAAAAAAAACTAATTCCCCAAAATTACTGAAAAATTAAATACCAAAAATTTTCGTCCGGCCATTTTCAATAAAATCGCCATAAAAAGGCTAAAACTTTTTATTAAAATTTATGAAGAACAAAAACCTTTAATGAAAATTTAAAAAGTATTAAATTATATATGAATTATATTACTAATTTTAACTGCTATATTATTTTAATGTTTCACAGCACTAAATATTTTTCTTCGCCAGAAGTTTTATATTAATTTATACAAATAATACATTTATTTTTCGTCCCGCGAATTTTTTTAATCTCACTCGGTAATGTTTTGTGTTCATCGTTCATTTTTGTGCTCGTATATAAGAAAAAGTTCATAAGATTTTTAAAAAATAAAAATATAAGAAAAAAATTACATTTATTTTTATTTGTACTTCTTAAATCTTAACATGTTTTATTCTTTTTATGGCAATTTATTGAAAATGGCTGGATTAATAATTGTGGACATATTGCCTCAATTTTTCGTTAGTTTTGGTGAGTTAGTTTTTTTAAATTTCACACACGAAGGGGCTACTGTACTCGAACCGGCCAATGACATATACTTGAAAAAGGTCTGAAAGTCACGCCTAACAAAATGACAAATAAAAGAGTGCTTGATAGGCGTACAATTTTATACACACTCGCAAAAGTCGTAAAGGAAACTTTAGGGCTGTGATTAAAGGTTTTCCTCATGCTATTTATCCATCAGAAATAATGCAGGGCTTTACCGAAGGTTAAATTACTTATTTGCACACTCTAGCAAATTCGTGTTGTTTGTAATTACAGCAGATGTCCATTATGTAAAGGGTAGACTAATAAATATTTTGACAGATCTAATAATACCATTTTTAAAGCAATGCTTTGCTTACCACAGTTTTGCTTGCCCATTTTTCCCTTCCGCGTGTTTAATATGCAAACACTGTCGGAAAACGTTACATGGATTCCTACTGCGCAGCATCGAGTATTATTATTATCTTGCCGGCCCGTTGCTGCGAACAATATTTGGCTGGCTGACGTGTACCTTTGTGTTTAAAGTAAGTACGTGTAAAAACAAAGTAGTTTGTGTTAGCATCCGAGTATGTTTGCTACAGTATATGTTCATGTGCATGTGCACATTTTTAGTGATATCCTAAAATATGCACAGATTGCACAATTCAGATATCGTAAAATTATTATTGCAGAATGACACTATTGATAACGCAGATTGAATTTCTGACTATACAAAATTAACATTTACAAGTTGAATTTTTCGAATTTCAGTAGATTTTAGTTTACATTTTAAGTTACATGGGGTACTGACTGTTTTCGTGCTTGATTAGTGAACGGTTTTTTTTGTGAGGGCTACAGCTCAGTAATATCTCTGGAGATGTAGACAAAGTATTTATTATGATTGACAAATTACTCAGACAAATTACAAAACGACGTATAGGTACGATCTATGATTCGTGCTAAAGTTTTCGTTACATATTTTTGTTTTTGGAAAGCGTTTTTCTTATTATACTTAAAGAAAATGCAAAAATAAATTATGTCGTAAGAATTAAAATAAACCCAGACCTTGAGTGCATAGGCCTATTAACAGGAAAAAATGTTTCATGTATCAACACGGTGGTGATGTGTGCAACTTTCGCTGGCCCTGATAGAGGCGCAGGTTGTATTAAGTTTAGCAAAATTTTACAAGCTTATGATGACATGAACAACTCGTTGGATTTATTAAGGAAATGACGAGGATGCTGGGATTATAGACGCAAATATACGTGAAATCGTGACACCTTTTCAAGGTTTACAATTTGGTTTTTCAGAAATGAGAAGAGTTCAAAATTGTAGACTTTGCGAGAGGCATTTAATTTTGAGCTCTGTCCTGTGCGAGACAATGCGAGTCAAATTTGAATGACCAGGATCCGATAAGAAAACTTAGCGCTAGGGACATGATTGGCAAAGGAACTAAGAATCTTAAGTAGTTGTGAAGCTATGTTGGAAGGATGAGACTGCGAGACTAAACGAGCACAGTAATGCTTTAAATGCTGCATTTGCAGAATTGATAACGATGGTGTTGAACTGTAACCTCGTATGTCAGGGCAGGCAAAAGCCCTTTAGTAACATAGTAAACACAGAATATTTCGTAATAACTGTTCAGACATATTTTCCATAAAAGATGATATAACACACACACATATACATATATCTATACATGTATATATAATTTACATACAAATTTTCTGTACGCTGGAAATTGTATTGCCGCGATATAGGAGGTTACAGTTAAACACCATCGATAAGCTTTATCAAGACAAGTTAAAATGATGAGGATGGTAAAGGTATACTTTTTCGTTTAATGTACTTGAAGACTTTGTAAAAAAAAAAAAAACAGAGAATTTGTCTGCTGTCTAGGCCGTTTAAAAGAAAAAAAATCTAAATAACTTTACCAAGCACACTTAACATTCAGAAGGTCGTGCTATTCTACTAGTAAATCTGTCAAAATTTGGGGCCATAACGGCGTAACATCGTGTACGATTGCTAACGAAAGAGAAAATGTAATTTGAATTTTATATTGAGCGACAAGTTTTGTGTGAATATAAACTGTTCGAAAACGATTAGTTTTTGAATGCGAATTTTCAGAAAAATGCCAGGAGATAAATTTACTCGATTTTCTGTTGTAAACTCATGTGTTACATAATTTTAAACGGCTTTAACCAACAGAATCAGTATGGTTTCTAGAGGCAACCAACTTTAACCATGTATCATTTGATAACATTTAATCACATAATTGAATACCTCGGCGGTAAATAATGACAACCATCACTCCTGTATTTTTCAGCTTAGGCGTAATAAAGTAGCCTATGTCACATCTGGACTAAAGTGTTTCATGCATTTATAATTTAGTATGTGGTTTAAAATAAACTGCGTACGTATTTTGTAAATAAGTATCTCTTTTAAATTTACGGATATAAATTTTTTACATCTGCCGTATTAAAATGTGGATAATAATTATTTATGTACTTCCGAGGCCTTCAATTGTCCAAGATCCGAGATAGTTATACCAAACGCCACAAAAAGTCACTTAAATTGTTCATAGGCATGTATATACACTCGAGAACTTAGGTTCACATGTATGGTTGAAATGCTATATTGGGTTATTCAGTGTCGTACGGCAGAGTACTATTCTTCTCCGCCGATGGTAAGTCTGGGTACAGCTCCTTTGAATAGCTTACATAGGTCTTGTCTATCTTCATTCATTACGGGTCACAACTCCGCATGCGCAGATTTATTTTTTTTTTTTTTGCTCAGTTCCCCTACTCATGATATTAATTGAAATACTACAGGAAAGAAGCTTAAAGCTCTCCCTCAAAGCTACACACTGATAACTAATGTCCCAGCCTTGAATTAGTCACCCTAAGTGCCAGATTCACCAATATATATTTCTCTGGTGATTCTGCACTTGAAGAAGTTGTAACCCGTGGTTCAAGTGGAATTCCTAGAAAGTTCCAGAAGATAACCATGATTCGTGGATATCATACCACTGAAATGTTTCTTCTTAGAGGGAAATGCCGCATCTCTCATTCAGCAACAATGCCTCTATTCAGGGAAGATTTCAAATCAGTGGTGATGATTCGTCACACTATTGATGAGAACAGACAAGAATGCATGGAAATGGTAAAATATAACCGTCAACAAACATGCAGTTGAAGGAAAACGTGTCTTCAGTGCACGGACTAGTCGAGTGTGAAGGATGTTGCGGTATGCAAAATAATGTACATAAAGAAGAGTAGTTTATTTATGGTACATCTCGTATTATTTTTTTCATTTGCTTGGTTCGAAACAAAGAAATTTTAATCGGATTTACTATTATTTAAGTAAACCACCAAATTTCGGACTGTCAGTTTCATACATTTTATAATGTTAAGAAAACTGTATCTATTTCTGTATGAAAAATTCCTGATCATTACGTTCCACTTGGTAGTGTCGAAAATTTGCAGGGGTAATTGATACAAGCTACCTCTAAATGTCGGAATATTTGTTAAGGGACGTAGAGACATGGAAAACAGAGAATTTTTTTAACAAGCGCACAATAATTTCACTAATCAACCCGTCTAAAAGGCGTCCTGTCGAGAGGAGGATATAAGTCCAGATAGATAAGGTTTAGTGATGGTGACCTTCCCTACAATATTGCTATAATTATAATGAAAAATATTAACAAACAAGAGCAAATAAATTACACGTCGAAATTAATTATTTATATATACTGTACATATAAAATTTAAAAATTATCAAAAATTACATTTAACTTTTGCATTTTATAATTTTAGTTATTTTTTTACTATTTTTATTTAGTACTTATTTTCTACTTTGACTTATAATAAAATGCAAATAAAAGCGGTCTTGTGGAAAATGCTTCGTTAACAAAATATATTTTAATTAATTTTATGAGGGATGTAACAATAAGCATGGGAGTGTCAGGCTTGATCCTCGGCTTGTAGGCTATACGGCCTAAAAACTAAGGCATGCTGTATCCTAGTGGGAATGATTGCAGCGGCTCTCATTGCACCATGGGTTCCTAGAACATGGTGACGACGGTGGCGGAACTGTGAAAGAACTGTGCTTCAGCTACTCTACACTTTGCTACACTTGCTGGCTCGAGCGATGCTCTTTGCTTTAATGTTTTTTTTTTTTCCTGTGTTCTCTTGTTCCCCCGCCTTAATCTTCCTGGAGCATGCGCGGCGACGAGACCTGGCTAAGTGAATCGCTGTCTCTTGTGGCTGGGCCTATTTCTTCTGTGGTTCTGGTCGTAGGCGGACTTCTATAATATTTATCTTGATGTGAATTCACGAGCTCCTAATTAGGTTTGATGATTACTTGTCCCCATTGGAGTGCAGAGACGGCTGTCTCCACGTACGTAACTATTTAGCTGTATAGGTTTTTTCTAAATTTTGTCTTTGGCACCACCTTTAAAAAAATAAAATTCAGGGTATAATGATCTAGGGTTTGCTTTGTTTTTTTTGATTCGAATGTTTGTTTGGTGGTTTTTTTTTTTTTTTGGATTCACGTTGCCTGTTGTTAATGTTGTATGTTTATAAAGAACTATTGGCGTGTCTGTTTCGCCAATGTTAATTGCGTAAATTTCTTCAAAATTTTCATTGATTCTATGGATATAAGTATGGTAATGCCTATGTATACAGTAACGTAATGTTTTTGAGTCATTGTACTCTTGTGAAGAGTATTTAACAAAAAGTCAAACGTATAAATTATGTTTGTATTGCATTTGTGAATCATCCATAAAATGGGTCTCGGTGTAGAGACTTCTATATGTCTTAATACATAGAAAAATAGCTTTAATTGAATGAGTAATTTGGAATTGTTCCTTTCTTTTCTAGATTACATTTCAAACTGTTGTACTATTATTGAAAGTATGTGCTCAGATAGTATGCATTATAAATTCAGGAACTTAAGAGTAAACCTATTTACTATTGATGAGACATATTTTGACATTTTTGTGGCATTTAAAGAACTGTTCTGGAACTTCTCATATCTTATTGCATGTATGTTATAAAGGTTGTCCCCACTTAATATTACAGCTAGGGGTACATCATGGTCGTTAAAACTCGTGCACTAAAATACTACGAGTTTAAATAGCCACTTGCCTAAAGAACTCAACATCACTTCTCTCAACCTCATTCCAGCCAGTTTGCTAGCTAGAGAGGAGCTGCACTCCTTAACCGAAAACACATTAGGGTTCCTATAGTGACACTGATCGATACAACTAATAAACAGTTCGTGTGCACCAAAAATTTTCTATATATACACATCACCCCTTGCGCAGGCCAATATATTAAACTTATGACACGGGTGCCTTTTGTTTGACAAACTCCCAAGCTAGCTACGAGAGCATAAGCTTTTTCTGTCTCATAACACTAAAAAATTCGTGGGCATGTGATATCAGAAGCGGTGACAACCTCATTCATAGTTTGGTGTCTCCCATCAACTGCGGATCAAGCCTGAAGACCGAAACAGATTCTAAATCCCGAAATGTAGTGTTTATCTTTGGCTGAACGTGTTGTCTGCGAGGCTTTCGTTTTTTTTTTTTCTGGTATTAATTATTTTTACTGGGACTTGTGTAGTCGCCTTGGTTTTTTTGTGTGTTCTGTTCTATGTTTTACTTGCGGAATTCCATTTGTCTTGCATATTGAGTTTTTGTATCTGTCTGCTTCGTTATGCGAAAAATTGAAACATTCTGTGAGATTATGTTAATGTTTGTCTCTCGTCGTTGCTACTGACTGAATTTCTTTGGAATTCCAATTTTGTTGTTGGTTTTGATTCTCACACAACAAATGGATTTTATTTTGCCAACAGAATTTAATTTCTTCAACAGTTTTTGTTTATCATATAACATTTTTTATATTTTTTATTTGTAATACAAATGAGCTTGGCGATGAAATTTTTTCACAAATATGTTTATGACTGCAAGATGAATTAGTGTTGAAAATTTTCGTGTCATGGTAGTGATCTGATGATATAAGTCAGGGCATTTTGTACGTTTCATGTTGTTTTTGCATGCGAGTGTTACTCCGTGAAGTTGCCCTCTCCGTCTAAATGCTCAGAAAATTATGAAAATATTCACTGCGTTAGTTTTTCGTTAGCTATAGTTTGCTACGCAATAAAAATCGTAAGTTCCAAGATTATACTGCCACTATTTAGCGAATTAAATTTGAAGGGGGGGGGCGCTCTACTCTGACCCTCCAATTGCTCAGAAAATTTCAAAATATTCACGGCGTTAAATCTTCATTAGTTATCGTTTGTCCCGCAAAAAAATCGTTAGTTCCCAGTATTTACAGCTACTAATCGGAGGGGGGGGGACAACTTCACACTGTCCACCCCCCAAATGATAAGAACAATTTCAAAATATTCACACCATTAGTGCTTCATTTGTTATCGTTTGTAACGCAATAAAAATTTTTAGTTCCAAAATTTACTTCAATTAATTAACTAATTCAATGTTTTGCCTCCTAACGCACATAAAATTTTAAAATATTCACAGCTTTAGTTCTTCGGTAGTTATTGTTGGTTCCGCAATATAATTCATTTGTTCCAAATGTTTACTGCCTCTATCAAGCGAATTAAATTTGGGGGGGGGGCCAACTTCACAATGCCCCCCTTCCCCCCCTTAATGCTTAGAAAAAATTTAAAATATATTCATAACAATAGTATTCCGTTATCGTTTGTCCCCCAACAAAAAAAAGTTACTTCCAAATTTTAACTGCTAATAATAAGCTAATTAAATTTGGGGGGCAATGTCACCCTGCCTCCTAATGCACAGAAAAAAATCAAAATATTCACATCCTTAGTTCTTCGGTAGCTATCGTTTGTTCCGCCATAAAATCCGTTAGTTCAAAATGTAATTATTGCAACTAATATGCTTATTAAATTTGGGTAGCCAACTTCAAACTACCATCCCCCCATCCAAATGCCCAGAAACATTTCAAAGTATTAATATTATTAGTTTATAGTTTGTTGTTGTTTGTTCCACAATCAAAATCATAATTACCAAAATTTTACTGCCACTAATTTGCTAATTAAATTTGGGCGGGGGGAGATGTAACTCTGCGCCCCAAACGCTCAGAAAAATTTCAAAACAATCACAGCGTTAGTTTTTCGTTAGTTATCGCTTGTTCCGCAATAAAAGTAGTTAGTTCCAAATTGTTATTACCAGTAATAAGCTAATGATTTTTTTTTGGGTTGGGGCAACTTCATACTGCCCTAAATATACTCAGAATTAGGTTATTAAATTTGGTGAAATCAATTTCCCACTGCCTCCCCCCTTAAATATTTAGAAAATTTTCAAAATATTCTCAACATTTGTTCTTCGTTAGTTATCACTTGTTCCGAGATAAAAATCGCTTGTTCCAAATTTGATGTGTCTTTATTTAGCCAATGAATTTTGGTGTGACCGACTTCAAAATGCCCCACCCCCTTAATGCTCAGAAAAATTTCAAATGATTTACACTGTTAGTTCGTCGACAGTTATTGTTTGTTATACAATAAAAATAGTTTGGTTAGAGATTTAATGCACCATTTAAGATAATTAGTTTTAATGCTGTGATGGAAAGGCGCTTCTGACCTCCAACTTAACGCTGATAAATTGACTTTCCGAACCTTCTCGTCCAAAATTTAACAAAAACAATTACGTTATGCTTATCGTTAGTTGTATGTCAATTATAATTTTTTTGTAACAAAAATAGTATCCACCGAATTAGAATTGCTACAATTTAAGCTAATTAATTGTTATACTTACTTCTTTCATTGCACTAAAGCATCAAAATACATAAAAATGTATCAACATATATGCATAAGTAGGTCTTAATAATTTTTTGGCTATAAAGTTTAATTAACCTGTGTACCTGTCTACTAGCATAATCCCTTACAAGGCAGTGTTGATGTCGCTTGGATCAGTTCATTATGAAATTAGCTACTTGCAAGACACAAAATTAATTATCGCAATACCTCATCTCTCTTTTTCGTTAAGGCAACATAAGTCCAATTGAAATAATATTATTGCAGCAACTTAAAAATGTGTCTGCTACCGCAGCAAACGAAGAGTTAAAGTCACTTCAGCATACGAATTTGATGTCAAACATGTCTACAAATTTAAAGAAATCATTTTTGTGTATATATGCATGAAATGTAAAAATATTACGCATACATTTCTGCTTTGAGTCATTGGGGAATATCACAGAAACGGTAAAGAATTAGATGATTACAAAAAAAACTATACGCAAACTATGAATTTTTTTCCTAAAAACTAAATTTCTTTTTAATAGCATTTAAACTACTAAACACTTTGTTCAGATTTGTTAAATATTCACATTTAAATTAATTGGATTAAGCATGCGTGATATTAATGACTAATAAATCTAGATAATGAATTCAAATTATTGGATTTATCCAATTAGCTAGATACATATATACGTACAATGGAAAAGAATATTAATCAAGACATTGTTCAAATAAAGGAACGATTTGGAATTCAGTGTAGTATGACAAAATTAAATATTTTGGCTTAAAAGTAATGTCTGTTTGCTACTTAATGAGAACGTTAATAAATATTTTATTGATTGCACAAGCATATTTTTGGACACCACAGTGGACTTGTTATTTTTGGAGTTGATATAAACATGGTAAGGAAGGATACTGTATTGGTTGGCACATCGAAACATTAATCTAAATAAAATAATTTCCACGTCCAATAGAAAATTGATAAATATAATAATTTAAAGTAATAGCAAAGGAGAAACTTTGTTAACACTGTACATGAAAGTAAGAAAATTATGTATGAAAAAACCTATTACATTAGTATAACTATCCCAAATGTTGCACAAGGGAGAAAAAAAATTTTAAAATAAAAAATATTATAAGTTGCTGAGAGAAAGTATCTTAATGTTCTGAAGTAAGGAAATTATCACATAAGTAATAAACATATATACACACAGAAACTTAGTTTCAATTTTAACACAAAAAGTAATTTCAAATATTTCAAATATAATTTAAATTTAAATATTCTACTTCAAATAAATATTTATTTTAAATTCTAAAAATCTTAATATATATATATATATATATATATATCACATACAAAAATATTATAGTAAAGTGTTCCATTTAGACTAAGTTAAAAAAATTAGCATATTCTTGGTTTGTATAAAAAATTGCCTGAGTAGCATTTAACATTCCAAGTCTTGCAAATAATAACAAGAATGAATCTTGTATGAGTGAGAGAGATTTTGGTCAGCGCTTACAGCGAAATCCCCTTATAAAACTTGGCGTCAGGCGTGTCACAAATCATAAGAAATTGACAGATACGACACAAATACGAGTTTGGGAATTTAAACACCAAGGACAAAATAATTGGATTGTTAGTCTTCCAATACAAATTGTTATAATCGCGTTGTATTTTTTTTTACCTAAAATATGAATTAAATTCAGCTGTAAGTAACATATTTATTTTATTTTTTAATGTTGACGTCCAACTAATGTGTTCCTGGGGTTAATCACTACCGACTGAACCCTAATTGTTCTGTCAAAAGAATCGCAGCAAATTATAATTAATTATTTTTGGTATAGAGGTGCCTGAAATCGAACCATTTACAATTAATATTAGAGAAGTTTCCTTACATGTCTAGTTTCTAAAATATTCATGTGGTGTGGTCTGACGCATACTTGAATGTGGAATTTTTTCAGAACAATTCATTGATAATTATAGATGTAGGACCTGAAATGTAGATAATCACGCACTACTCCTCCGCTGTACGCGACTCCAGACGTGGTACTCACGTCGCGCCCAGTTCCACCGCTGCTTCTCGTCCGGTCGGCCGGGAAGGAGGAAGGCGAGGCGAGTAGGCTGTGCTGTTGGCGGGTTCTCCTGTTACATGCTTATCTCGTGCTGGGCAGGAGCTGCGAGTGTCGCACGATATTGATAGCATACACAAATGTCACCATATAATTTTGCTGTGGTAGCTTCGCTTGGCTGTGAACGGATATGAAAAAAGGAAGTTACAGAGATTGTTAAACTTGTGTTGTGCGATGGGTTATAAATCGAAGCCTCCACCATCTAGAGCTAAAAAGAGAAGGTTTTACGGCAATAAGTTGAAGAATATAGACAAGAGAATTTTCGTGACGAAGGACGAACTTGCGTTAGTCTGAACGGAAGTTATTTACTGTATGACACAGGTTAATTTTGTAAGTAACATCACAAATACACTCTGGTTTTCGATTTAATTTACATTAAACCGTGCGTAGACATAGTTAGAATTTTATGTTACAACAAAATTGCAAATTATACACTTGCGCACGTTATGGTGGAAGATAAGAGATATAATTTGAAGGCACACTACCGTGATTTCCCGTTTCAAATGCATTCCTGTAGAAAAAAAAATTAAATGTAAAATGAATACTAACACATTCATATGTAAAGTTTCCACGTTCAGTTATTTATCTGCACTGTTGAACTACGTTCAATATTATTTGAGACCATGTACATAGCAAGGGTTAAATAAAAATTAGTAAAATATTACGAATTTCAAAGTGGCATTACTCTATTAATTGGTTAGTTTATGACATTGTTAGCAGAAATGTCTAGTGTGACAGAGGCCATCGGCAGCCCCAAGTTCCTTTTTTAGACAGGACATAAGAATGTGGAGTTAATGTTTGTAGGCCCTATAGTATGTGCGTCGTACTCACGTCTATTAAAAATGTGTTTGGTTTCCGCCATTTTCTTTTTCGTTCGCAAAAAGAGAACATGTGTAAGAAGGCAAAAGTTCTCTATGAGGTCTATTTACAGTTTAACTAACTTACTTGAAATCAGCCTTCGAAAAGTTAAATATATGAACTAAATTTTACATAACGAAGAAAACAAGTTCGTGGTTTTTAATAATGATTAATATTTGATGTTTGAAATGTGTTAGCAGATATTACAGGATAATTTCATTAATTTGTATAATGGGTACATATTTGCGATGTTGACATTTTACGGCCAGAATTGGCCGAAGCATTAATACAAATCATTATTTCCACATAATTGTACATTTGAGGAAGAGTTAGATACACACGGGTCGTAAAAAATAGTACCAGGATTTTTAAAAAATTAGCTCTTTATCGCGAACAAGTTGTTGCTTATATAGTATAATATTATGCATGTGTGTGCATATATATGTATGTATAATTTGCTTGTGTTTGACATTTACGATCAGTGGCGTAGACAGAAAACGGATGGGGAAGGTAAGAGGATATGTATCACCCCTTTCCCCTTTTTTTTGCAAATGAAAACAAAATATTTGATAATTATTATATTCTACGGAAGTATAAGTAATGTATATCTGTTAACGATTGTTCCAGGATACTGTTGATGTATTCTATCACACATTAGGTTTACTAGTTACAAATATACACCCCCTCTCCAAGGTTTTCCAAACATAAAAATGTGAATCACCCCCTCCAAAATGACAACTGTGTTCCACCAGCAGAAGCATCGCAATGCTGAACAAAATTGATATTGATCTTCGTCCACTTGTTCTTAAAGCATCTCACTTAATTACCGATGACACTAACAATTTGGCAGACAGCTACATGTCTCTGGTAGCGAAATTCAGTGGGGGCAAGCAAGTAAGTCGAGGAAAAAGAAGTTCCTATACACACAGAAGTGTTGGAGCTGGTCTGAGTTTCCTGAGTAAACCACACTGGCGTTACCTTCGTTGAAAGAAAACCACGTCAAAAAGCCCTGATGTGACACTCAAGAGGTTAGGATTTCGTAGAATGCAACAACGTGCATCAACAAAGCGCTGCTTACTTTCCGCTGCCTCGAAAGGTGTTGCAAAGAAAAAGCAATTAGGGAAGAATGAGAAATCACAAAGCATTGCTTGTCTATGGAGATTTATGCCAGAAACTTGAAATAGATTATTCCACTATGGAAACTGAAAAGGCATACGTTTTAAAAAATCTGGATGTTTTCAAAGAATAATAGGAAATGTTAGAAAGAACAACATGTGGACAGCCCGAAAACAGCCAATGGTGGGAGGAGAGAAAAAATCGTCTACATTTTGGCGCAGTTTGCCGGAATAAATCTACAACGTCTTGTGCAAACCTCATAAAGAAACTTCTCTACTCCGATCATTTTTCCACAGCAGCCACAGAGAATGGTAGGTTTAATGAAGCAAATGCGGTAGTACAATATGAAAGTGTAATGGGGAAAAAAGTAGAATCGTGTGGACTTTTCGTTGACCTTGAACTTAGTTTCTTAGCAACCTCTCCAGGTGGCCTCGCGGGGGATGCTGGTATTATAGAAGTGAAATGTCCCAAGTCGGCAGAAAGCATGACTCCTAAGGTTGCTGCTAGAACATTAAATTTTTTTCTAGGAAAGGATTTGAAATTAAAAAGATCTCACCATTACTACTACCAGGTTCAAGGACAGCTCCACATTACCCGAAGAAGTTTCTGCGATTTTATGATTTGGACACCGAAATCGCATTATATTGAACTTATATTTCGAGGTGATTATTTTTGGGACACAAAAATGTCTACTCGTCATCTTTCTACCTTGACACAATGTTTCCCGAGATTATATATTCTCGTCGTTGCAGAAGCATGCCACTTCGAGAGCATAAGTCTGTTCAGCCTAAAAAAATCAGTTACCGTTTCAACAGCCACCAAAGACATACAATTTTGCTGAGAACATTTGGTTAACACAGTGTGTCAATTGGAGGAAAATGCCAGACTAAAGTTGAGAAATTATTTTCCGTAAATAGAAAGTGAAAGTTCGGTGTGTATGTCATAATTTTCAATAACGCCCATTTAAGATGTAATGCGTGTAGGATTGTTATATTATTGACGAATTTTGACTCTTCAAATGATATTATTCTTTTACTGTTACAAAAATTATTAGCATAGAGGAAGAATTATCTGTATTTGAGTATCATTACATATGGAGAGTGCCGATTATAAACAAACTGGTGATGCAAAATTTAAGTTTTGTATTAATGTTATGAACTCGTTGCAGAAAACAATACGAAGAATAGTAGCAATCAATAATTCCCAAAAATATATTTGTACAAATTTCTGTAGCAGCAGATAACAGTTCATTGTTTATCGAGAAAACACATGTAGGTGTTTCATTTGCGTTTTCGTATGTCAGTTTTTCAAAACAAGAGTTTCAGGTAATATGACACATTTGAATTATACAGTCTTACTGTGACAGCTTGATATGTTGTTGTACTGAAACTTCATGAAGCATGTTTCACACGACACAAAATAGGTGCTTAACTTGCACGAGATACCAATCTGGCAATATAATTTATTGTGCATTATCTTCCACAAAACACATTTCATGCAATACGGCATTATAGAGTCTGTCTTATTTTATCGAGCGAGATGAAGTAAGTTGTATGGATTTAGTGAGTCTATTGGTTTTCTATGTTGGACGAATGACCTGCTGTGCATCAACCAAACTGCTGGAAAATATTCAACTGAGGAAATAAAACTGGTTAAAAAAAACCTATTAGTAAGAAAACCCCACATGATTAAAAAATATAAAAAAACTGTTACAACACTGTAAAAAATTTTCTCCGTAGATTTACGGAATTTCCGGTAAAAATTTCCCCAGATACCTCCGTGAATTCACGGAAACTTATTTCCTAATCCAACAGAAGTTTCCGTAAAACAGTTTCATCACACGGAACTGAGCCATACTTTCATGTCTATAATGCTACAATTGCATTTATACAGATTTGCAGATTTACCGGTGA
>PNEQ01131067.1:0-11749 GCA_003012365.1 Medauroidea extradentata
TGCTCGCCATCTTGGCACGCTGCTTGAAAAAGTCGTTAGAGCCGAAGATACCCGAACGCGCTGGCCCTCGTGCCGACTAAAACTCTGAATACGGATTTTGTGGACTGGAAGGGAAACGACTTTTTCAGTAGGCCGCGGCACAGTTGCTTCATACCGACTATTGCTTCGTAACCACGAAACTCAGAATAAGCCCCCTGATGTGCAAATGTTGAGCAGTGTTTGGCACAAATACAAAAAAAAATTATATTTTACGGGTCAAACACGGCTAGCCATAAACCGAGACCAGAATTTTCGCAAATATTTTTAGGATGAAATAAACTTAGAACAAATGTTCATTTGATATTGTCAGAGGTGCCGTAAATGATTCTGGAAGAATATCAAATGAAAATAAAGAAACGTCCCAAAATCCATACATTAGTAGTGGATTCTAGCCTGCATGTAATTCAGCCTGCCAAAATTTCCTACTTCTAGACATAAATGTTTCCCAAAATTCGTGTGTTTCTACCCTCAGATGCCTAGAGGTGTGTAGTTTATTAGAGGTAATCTATAGGTAGCCCTACTTTTCGCGAATAGAATTTTGCTCCACTTTGTTTTGGTGCCTTACGTGCGCACCTGCATTTCGGCTTTGTGGTCAGTGATTGGATGGCGTAACACCCAGCGTCTTGAGGTTAAACCCGCAAATCATGGACGTGGTGTGTCGCAGTTATCCGTGTACTGATTGGCACAGTCAAGTCAATAACAACTCTGCGCAAAAGTCTCTTGTCAGTAGCCGTGAAGTTGAGTTGCAGGAGTGCACGTAAGGCATTGAAACAAAGTGGGGCAAAATTCTTTTCACCAAAAATTCCTGTCCCTAATGATTGGATATTTTAACTCTCACAAGTCTTGGGATTCTATCGGCAAATCACAGACGTGTGGTGTCGTAGGAACGTTATTGTAATTGGCTCAGTCAAATGAGACGTGTTCCTAGTTGTAACACATGACTAAAGAAAGGAAGGAATGTGTGCTGAACCCTTACTTGGTATAGCGACAGAGGAATGCAGCGACACTCACAGACAGTGCTTCGCCTGATTGGGTGTTTGTTGAAGAAGCGACCGCTGAACGGCCGTTGTTGTGTGACTGACGTCACTTGCGACTGTTTGCCAGATGCCTTGGTCGTGACTCGTCGACACACGCCATGTATGTCCACTCGGAGACTTGCCGTCTCGTCAAACAGCGCACAAAGGCACTTGGAATGATGCCAGTACACGCTGCGGGACTGGTGTTGTAAGTACTGAAGATACGTGCGACATCATCTCCTGTAAGTAGGGACACACCTGTTACATCGCGAAAAGATGTTAGCGCAAGATATGTCTTGTTACTAGGGCCCCGGAAATTCGCGGGTTCAACGACCGGACTGGCTGGACTCCACAGTCCTGTATCTACTCTGTCCTCAGATACTTTTACATCGGCTGCTGTTCCAGCGAGTGACCAGTTGCATATATAACAGGCTAACGCAGTAGCACAGACTGTATAGTAATACAGACGTAAAAAAACGTGGCGGCTCGTTTGATACTGGCGAAATACACCGCTTATTGACTGCCCGAGTTTGTTAATACCAGCCCCGTGTATGTCTGGTTCTTGCTTGTTACGTCAGTTTTCCAATTGACCTGTCTACTGGCTAGCAGGGCAGCCGCCTTAGGCTGATTGGCTGTAGGCGTATCCGCCATGTTGCTGGCCAGCGAAGACATTTTGCTGGCGTGTGTGTCTGAGTTCGCTGTCCTACCGGCTATTTCACTTCTGTATTCCCAAATAATCTGTGGTAGTAGTTAAGGAATGTCTTCATGCAGCTTTGCTAATGGTTTCAAGTCTTGGCTTTTAACGGTAGTAGTTTGCTGTGGTTAATTATTTTTACATTATATATATTTTAAATAGTCAATAATTATTTTTTTTAATCCATGCAGCAGTCAATATTTGTTCTCAAATTAATTTATAACAGATGATAAGTTTTCTTACATAATTTACCGCAGCTATAGAAAATAATTTGTCTAGTAGCACTCACACACAAGCGTTGCTTATCAGAGTGTGATGTCTTCCATTCTATAAATAGTATTTATGTAAAGTGCTGCAATCGGTACATGGAAAATAACAATAAAATAAATCGTTAAAGTGTGTCAAAACAGATGTCGGCCAAATACAGAAGTTAATACGTATCTTATAAGGAGGATATCTGGGGCAAGGACATTGCACCCCGAATGCAGATTTTATTATTAGGTGCCCGTACGCAATCTGTGTAACCCGAAGGATGACATAGAACAAAATCAGGTCCTACAATGGGGAAGTGCCGGAATGATAGGGAAACAGGAGATTCTCGAGAAAATCCGCCGGTCTGCGACATCGTCCGGCACGTGTATCTCATACGAAAATCCAGTGACCAATCCCGCCGTGGATGAACCCAGTTCGCCTTGGTGAGAGACGAGAGGTCTGACCCCTCGGCCACCGCGGCCACTAAAGAGGTTGCAAGGTAAACTAATAATTGTTCTAACTGTACCTTGTTTCTCCGCTTACACGTTGGCCTCTATAACGAAGTCTCGCGACACTGTATGATCGATAAAGGCACGATATTTTCGCGGAAATCATGTTTGCACCACTTTGTTTCAGAGCCTTGCGTGCGTATCTTCAGCTATGCTTTATGGTTATTGGCAGCGTGTCTTTGAGTATAGGCGTCAGCTACTTTACTGCGCGAATCAGAACGAAGTTACCGCGACATCACACGTTTGTGATTTGCTGGCAGAACCCCGAGGTGCTGAGAGTTTAAAACGCTCTATCATCGACCACAAAGCAGAGCTGCAGATTTGCGCTTGAGGCATTGAAACCAAATGGATCAAAAGTCTTTTCGCCAGAGAATCGTGGTTCTAATTGACAAACGAGTGACTGGACAAAGACATGGCCAGCTGTGTTTGTGTCCTAGAAAGACACGGAAGAGCGGGGCTAGACGCGGCGTGGTACGTAAGCGGCGTGTTAATTAAATCGTCATTAGCGGGGCGTTCAACCCTCGGCGGCCTAACGACTGCTTCCAGGGGCGAGATAAAACATACAACTTTCTCCCTCGGGCCGTGTTATCTCTGGTCGCGCCGGCAACAACTCAAGTCAGTAACCTCTAATTTACAGTTTCAAGTCTTGAAAGTAAGTAGTGTCCATATCAGTTGTATATTTTGGAGTGTGTGATACCGATAAATATGTTAAGGTGGTCGCCTACCTGTGTGCTAGAGGCTCAGAAGTGACGGAGCTATAAGGGCGACCTTGAAGCGCCCATCAAATACTGCATCGCCACAACGATCCAAGCGCTGAACTAGCGTGCAAGATTCCCGCCGACCCATTTTATATTATGGAACTTTAATAACGAGCGATATTAGGGACCCCTGATTTCCGCGAAAATAGTTATGCCCCATTTTGTTTCGGTACCTTACGTGCACATATGCAGTTCTGCTTCGTGGTCAGAGATTGGACATTTTAACTGTCACGAGCCTTAGAAATCTACCGATAAATCACAGACGCAGGAACGTTATTGTAACTGGCTCAGCGAAATGAAACACGGCTCTTCACATAGACACGCTGCCAATAACCATGAAGCAGAATTGTAGATGTGCACGAAAGGCGCTGAAACAAACTGAGGGCTAAATTCTTTTCGCGAAGAACAGCGGTCCCTAGCGATAGAACTATCTTAAATTTTTGTATTTTGTGTTATAACTTTTCTTCTGGCTAAATTTACGGAACTTAAACATATGGACGCGGTCTACGGCAATTTTCATCACCATGTTTTTATTTTTATATTTGTATCAGTTTTTTTTTTCTTGTTTTAGGTACAAAATGTGACTAAATTTTTCTCTTATAAATTTTTTTTTATCTCGCATAGTTTTTGCATAATGGCTTGTTAAAGCCAAAATTTGCATTTTTCCGTTTTAAGGACGACACTAAAACCAACTCACTTACCAAACTGAAAACAATTCACAGTGAATAACGATGTTGTAGGCTACAAATTCAGCTATGTTAACCACTAAATATATATATTTTTTAATACTGAATTTTTTAATTTTTATTTTAAATTTTAGCATTTTTATTTTAAGTACATAAAGTTTTTATCATTTGTTTTTATGTACGTGAAATTGTAGCCTGCGACATCTTAATCCACTGTGAATTTATTCAGTTTGGATATGTAAGTTGGTTGTAGTGCAGTCCTTACAACGGAAACATGCAAATTTTTAACTTAACAAGCTATTTTGCGAAAACTATGAGATATAAAAACATTTCATCAGAGACAAGTTTAGTCACATTTTGTGTCTTAAATAAGAAAAACAAAATATTTGGTACAAATGAAAAATAAAAACATGGTGATGAAAGTCGCGGTAGACCACGCCCTCCTACACAATAGAATACATATTGATAGAATTTTAGACACCATAAATCTTTATTTTCTGTCACTGTTGTTACAGATCGAATTTCAGTTAAGAAAGAGATAACAATTTTCTAACGGAAATTTCATTGGAAAAACCAGTAACGGCAGACAAAGATTTATTATATATAAAATTCCCTTAATATGTATTAGGCTATATCCTATAGTTAGGTTAAAGTTGCAAGAAGAAAAGTTATTACAAAAAATTCAAAATGGCGACTATCTGTCATTGAAGCCAAATGGTGCAAAAATCTTGTCGCCACAAAATCGTGGCTCTAGGAATGTTGGTAGTTAGAGAAGGACGTGGGTTGTCTGCCGACCCGGGGAAAGTTCCCCGCAAAGATTTCGTCTCTTCTCAACCGGCAAGGTTTAACTGTGTTGCTCAGCTCGTTACGCTGGCAACACCATTGTCACGTGGAGAGCGACGAAAGTGATATTACGTTGTCGGGCGGTGGCTGACGGGGTGTTTCAAGTCGTTATGGTGTTTACTCATTGCTGTACACGTGAGACTCTCACACCCAGGAAAGATGCCTAGAGGTGGTGATTTATCGCGGGAAAACTTGACTGTTTGTTAGGTTCGTACGCCCGTCATGTCGGGAGGTTAGTTTCTACAACTGTTTGTTGTCAGCACGTGATACGAAGCCCTCAGTTTTCTGAGCCGAAATTAATACTGCTGTTGTAATGTATAACACTAATAACTACTCTGCATACAGCTAAGTAGTGTCAGGAATATATCGCCCAGTCAGGTACGTCGCAAGAAGCTGCAGTGTTTTCGAGAAAATATTGACACAAATAATTTTCGCGATGTACAACCGTCTTTACCAATGGCTATTCTAAAAAAATAGTTTGTAAATTTACCAGACTTGCGTATAGGAGTGCTAAGAAAGTAGGTATGGTAGAATAGTTTCCCAGACATCCATGGTAGCACTCCTAAACCTAATTATAAAACAGTCAAATGCATACTAAAGTTACCAGACTTGCATTGTAACATTTGTAAACGTTTGCATATTTACAAGACGGAAGTATGGTAACTGTCCCATACTGCGACTGGGATAATAACTTCCTAAACATTTTAGAAAGTTTTTTCACAGTTTAGACACCTGCGAATTTCGCGCTGTCTAGTGGCGGCTCTAGGGTTGTTGGCAGGTAGGGCACAAGTTGCAGAGAAGTGTATAGTGTTGTACGCTAGTTGACGCTACAGCCACTGACACGCTGGTATGTAGATGCCGCTTATTACTGACTGGTCGGAACACAATAAGTAGCCAGTATAAATTTCATGGTCATTGGTAGAGATACGAAATTTCGCGAAAAGATTTTTGCAGCACTTTGTTTCAGTGCCTTACGTGCGCACTTGCATCTCGGTTTTGTGGTCAGTGATTGGATGCCGTAACACCCAGAGTCTCGAGGTTAAACCCGCAAATTACAGACGTGATGTGTCGCAGTTATCCGTATACTGATTGGCACAGTCAAATGAATAAAGACGCTGCACAAAAGACTTTCGTCAATAGCCATGAAGTTGATCTGCAGGTGTGCACGTAAGGCAATGAAACAAAGTGGGTCGAAAATATTTTCACCAATAAATCCTGTCCCTAGTAATTGGTGTACGGCGGCGCGTTCACACGAGTGTACAGTTCTCGGCAACTTGTGCCCTACCTGCCAACAACCCTCGAGCCGTCTCTGGCGCTGTCTTTTAGCTACAGACTACAATGCAAGTTGTTGTGCGCTATTTCGACGTCTGCCAGTAGTAGAGACGGGAAATATTCGCGGATTCACTTACCTGTAGGCTAGCCTGCAATAATATATACGCACTCAAACAAACAGCAGTTCTTCATTAGCTGCTCGCTGGCACAGTGATATGGGCCTGCATTGAGTTAAATTTGTGTTATTGGCTCAGCGACTCACACGAGGTGTCAATTAAGTTAAGGACCAACTGAGAAAGTGACACGAACTTACAGTTGGTGGAATTATAGCTTGTGCCTTAAAGTAATCACGAATCTTTCAGGTCCCTATCCATTAGCATACAACGTCATGGCTTGGAGCGGATTCCCTTTGACCAATAATTAAAATTTTACACACTTACAGTGAGCAATCCTAGAGATATGCAAAATTCGCGTTATTATCATTTTGTGACAGACTAGACTCCACTGACCTATACACTGTTAAAAATTTCCGTAAATTCACAGAAATATTTACAGAAAAGTACTGTAATTTTACGGAAGTGGCTTCGGTATTTTTTGTTTACGGAAATTAGTCCGTATTGCCTGTTTTACGGATGTTTGACCGTAACTTTCCATAAATTCATGGAAATATGTTTCTGCAATTTTAAAGCGTATTTTACTGTGTTTAGTTAAAAAAAAAGTGGCATTAATAACCACCATAAATCCTGGAGTTAATGTGCATGCACAATGGTGCTAAACGAAAAGAAGATAAGACAAGCTAAGGTAATGTAAGTTAAGTGCTGCTTCCTGGTTGTCGACACTTTGCCGCGAAGAGAAGAGCAATACAAACAAGGACTTGTATCGCGCATGGACAAAGGGCCGAACAGTCCAGTAAGTGACGGAAGTGTTCAGGGTAGTGACCACGTGGGTGTTTTGGTACAACTGGGAGCAAAACTGGCATAAGATGCATTTGAATAGCAATAGTCCCCCCTCCCCCGGGCGCTGCTATTAGGTACTAGGGCCATTAGGGGGGGGGGCATGTCCTAGGCTGGGATTGGTTGTTGGGGTCTTTCGGTACGAATAGCACCTAAGTGCCATGAGGTCTGTGATTGGCTGACGGCTTAAGCACCGTCCTAGAAGGGGTTGGGCAGGGTGTGAGGGGCGAGGAGAAGTGAGGGGAATGGACAGTTTTGGTACAAGTTATGCCTTAACACCATGAGGGGGAAGTGGATGTGTACCCCCTCTCCAGCACCCTATGCTTGTACTAGCCTATCTCTACCCTTATGACACACCCCCTCCCTGTCATAACCCCCTTCTTATGATATACCACTGTCCTGTCTTAAAGCATACCCCTGTAGGCTCTCCTGCCCCCTCCCTTTCCTTATGACATACCCTTCTAGCCTACCCCACTTAATGGCCACACACGTCTTATATTCTCTTTGCTTCATCACAGCTGAAAAAAATCGCACCTGTACTCTGTGCTTCGCGTTAGGGTTTATGAACCTTTAAAGTTATTTACTTCTATAGACTAAATTCTTTTTGTCATAAAGTAACTAATGAAGTTCTCTAAAATCAGGATGTCAAATACAAAAGTTGTCTCCTATAAAGTTGATATCTTACCACTGCACAGAACTCACTTGCTGATAAATTATCACTGTGGTACAGTGGTTAGAGCTTCAGCCTGGATATTATAAGGTCGTGGGTTCGAACCCCAACGAATTCGAAAAATTTTTCAGAATATTAAATAGTGCGTAATAATCTTGATGAATCGTAGTTAACAAGAAAATGTAGTATTTCTGGAAAATGGAGTGCTAGTAGATTAAATAAATTTAATATTTTTGCAGAAAACGGATTGTCTATAATTTTACGGAGGGTTCCGTTATCAAGAAAAACTGAGTGTCTGTTACTTTACGAAGATTTCTGGATAATTTTTTGCCGTACTTTTCCGTAATTTCACGGAAATTTTTTCTAACAGTGTACGTACTTGACCACAACAAGTGAGTTTATTGGCTACGATCTTCTTATGTTATTTAGTGAGTGACCACTTAAGAGTTGTGGACCAGACGAGTGAGCCGTGATGTAGCGTGGTACGGAAAGTATGTTTTCTTGTGTAACTGTTAACAATGTAGCCAATGTGTTAATCTACGAAAAGAAGACACATTTCAAACTATGTCCCTATGATTTCAAAAATGTTATTAAAGTATGTTATTCAAGCTCCTCAAAAGTGCAAAGAAATTACTTTTCCACGTTGCTGTAACTGAGAAAATATCAACCGTAATCGGAAAAACCAAATCATATAAACCTGCATTGGACTTTACCTCATACTTCCCACAAACAAAAAACAGGGTCATCGCTTGAAGTCCCGTTAAATAACGGTTTCTACGAGAACACTGCGCACTAGTTTAGTCCTTCGCTCCTAGAGGCGATGTGGTGTTTGACGGACGTGTTATATTCGACTTATCGCCTTCCACGTTTCCGTGCCTCGAACGTAAAAACATAAGCTACCGTCTACTAACTCTTGAGAGTAGGTTGGTTGTTCTGTCGTCAAACTTTCAGCTATGGGTAGGGACCCAAATTTATGGTGAAAAGAATTTTGTCCCAGTTTGTTTCAGTGCCCTACTTGAACATCTGTAGCTCTGCTTCGTGCTTGTTGGCAGTATTTCTTTGTGAAGTGACGTCTCCTATTTGACTATGCTAATCACAATAAGGAATACTACCCGTGTATCATTTGCCAGTACAACCCAACGACACGTGACAGATCATCCAATAACTAGACACTTGCGAGTACTCGAAATTCGTGCTTCAAGTTGATTTTTTTGGCTAAAAAAAAAAAAAAAAAAAAATTGACATTAAAAAAATTAGATTTACATTTTAAGGTACCCAAAATTTACAGTTTTATAATACATTTCAATTGATTTAAGCTAGATATGGATTAAAAGATTTTCACGGTTTTTTTCCTTTCTTTAATATTGTACAACTGCAAGTCGTAACCTGAATTCCGCCGGCACTGTAAACATAAACAAATACTCGCAGACACACGTGCTAGATTGATCCTAAAAATACCGCTACGCTGCATATCCTGTCAGAAGATGTTAAATGAATGCATAAAAAAGGTTTGTAGTATACGTTACTACAAAATGTTCGTGTAGAAACACGAGAGTAAAGGAATACAAAACTACTTTCTTCAGTATCCGGCAATCCAAGGGCCAATTAACATAAAAGGGCTAATCAGGGCAAATGAAACACACTAACGCCGCTTTTTTTTTTATCCTTGTCTTGTTCCAAACACCGAAACGTGTCATCTATTTGGCTAGTGTAACAATCTACCGATCCCGACTCTCTATGGCAGCAACACGAGTAATGGAGTCGAACAGTGTTGTCAAGTCCTTTACGGCGAAATATAGTTACCGGCATCAAAAATTAAAATTATCGTGTTTAGTCTACAAATAAATTATTCTACATCGTTAGCTTTCGTAAATTTTGATTAAAACATTCAACTGTTCTCAAATTAACTCTACGTTAAATTTAGTTGTAAAAATGGTAACTGTTAGAATTAGATACACATGAAACCAAATTGAATAGCAACGGATGTTACCTTAAATAATAATAAAAAATACGGCGTTTAAAATAGGAAAAATTATAAAGTCACAAAAGAAGTTGACAAATTTTTTAAAAGTAAAAATGTATACATTAAGTTAATTTTATTATGTTATAGTCAGTAAGAAAGTACAGTGAAATAACGCGGTGAAATGTGTTAGCATTATAAAATATCTGATACAGTACACTAAACAAGACAGTAACTCTCTTGCATTTTTTGTAAAACACATCAACAAAGAGATTGCACTTTAGCACAAAGCGTTTGCTTGTCAGTACCGTTCCTAAATATTGGGTGACCCAAACGAAAAAACCACATCTTGGGTGCCTGTTAATAATAAAACTTAGTCATTTTTTATTAAACTGGGTGGACAGTTTGCGAGGCTGTAAAAAGATGACTGTTAACCCTATGTTTGCTAGGCTATAATGTACTATATTATGTGTGATGATTTTCTTTCGTCACTGTTGAGTCCCTGTTTGACTGGGTCAGTGCTCCCTACGGCTGAACGTCTATGGTAAGTCTGTAAACAGCTCAACCATGCCTTATAACCGTCGTTCAATCATAGAAAAGTGCGGGACGCTGATTTAAAAAACACGCTGGCAGAAGAGATACTCGCTATTTTCCACCATCGCTAACATTCACAATTCTAAGGTGGTTACGGAAATTCACAAGGGGTAGGTCAGCCAAAAATTTCAAATTTTTGGTGAATGTAATTCCACCCCAGGTACGTTTACCCGTGTTGGAAATTTCAACCGATGGCATTTTGGTCAACTACTAAAACTAATATAAATATTAAATGTGTAAAGAATGCACTTTGGATGCAGCATTTTGCAAAATTTTTTATCATGTAGGCAATATGTTGACTTTTCTCTATTCCTGTCTTTTAAAAACTTTGAAAAGCATCGCTGGCGGTTATTAAAACCTGGCAATCAACAAAGCCTGGTCACGTGACAATGGCAGTGTGTAGGGGAGGGGGATGTAGGGCATTTGCTCCACTTCCTTACATTCTAGGGGGCCTCACTTTCAAATAAAAAAAAGAAAACGTAATTGTTAATAATTGAAATGAAATGGCGTTTTATTATATGTAGTACAACAATACCACAGAATATTTAGGAATATTGAAGTGATAGCCAGTAGGACGGCAAACTCTGTCTCACACGCCAGCAAAATTACTTCGCTGGCCAGCAACATGGCGGAGACGCCTATAGCCAATCAACGTAAGGTGGTTGCCCTGCTAGCCGGCAGCCAGTCCAATAGGAAACCTGTAGTAACATGTAGGAGCCAAACAGACACGGGCAGGGCAGGACAACCTTATGGGATTTACTGTTGCGCTTTTTGAAGAGCTCGAGCACGTAGTTCCGTCCCTATACGCTTTGGAGCGCTAGTGGAGGACGATCCTAGCACCGCCAAGCGGCTGCGGCCATAACTTGTTCAGGCTTTGTACCAATCCCTCCCCCTTCCCATTTCATGACAAAAACTGTTTGGTTTGGTCAGTCTGCCATTCAGGTAGAGACCAGAGTGAGAGGGAAAGAGAGAAAAAGGGATGATTTTGTGGGTGGGGGACCAGCATTGCTCGGTGAGCAGAGTCTTCACCGAGGAGACTGGACGTGGCTAGACTGTGTGTGCTGAAGGGCTGTCTAATGCCGCGCCAAGTCGCAAATTATTTACCATATGTTGTTTCATTTCGTCAACACCAATAATTAAAAATAATTTACTTTCTTTGTCATTAGGTCTTATAATATGTTTACTAACTTAGATCCATTCAACAATTTAAACACAAACTAATTATTTAAAAATATCCCCTTTCCAACAAGGAAAGAAGAAGAATCTTCCCAATCTGTTTATAAATGATGGAATTCTGAGGTAAGAAGCAACCGAATTGAGAACCTCCTACTGTTTTTCTAAGTCGATTAAAAATATGCTAAGTATTGAGGTTCAATAAAATTTATTGCACCTCTTACCAGATATGAAATGTCAGTTACTGACCGTACAAAAAAAGCATAGAAATGCTAAAACCACTACAAACTCTTCACAGTAAAGCGAGCACTTAAGACAAATATGTTCAGA
>PNEQ01131069.1:0-12417 GCA_003012365.1 Medauroidea extradentata
GAGCTGGGACAGGTTCAATCAGGCGCAGCAGTAATGATGATGAAGAGGGGGAAGGATGGGGAAGTGCAATGACAGTTCAAGGTCATGTGATGTATGAAGAGAAGCTGGGGCATGTTCTGACAGGTGTAGCAGTGATGGAGGTGATGAGTGGAAAGGAGGGGGGAAGTGATCTGGGACAGGTTCAAACAGGTACAGCAGTAATGGTGGGGAAGAGGGGAAAAGAGAGGGAAATGCAATGACAGTTCAAGGTCATGTGATGTAGAAAGAGAACCTGGGACAGGTTCAAACAGGTACAGCAGCTCTGGTGATGGAGAAAGGGAAAGGAGGGGGAAGTGCAATGACGTTCAAGGTCATGTGATGCAGGAAGAGAAGCTGGGACTGGTGTGCCAATGATTGTGGGGGAAGGAGTGGAGAGGGTAAGGTACTGTAGATAAATGCATGGTTATACAAAATTATAGTCAGTTCCCTGCTGGATGCTGAAGAAGTCGGATGCTGTCCATCATGTCTGGGAGATGTGCAAGTAAGTATCATAATTAATTACTGAATTTATCGGTTAAATCGATCGGGTATAGATTCGAGAATGTAGGATAATTGATTGGTTGAATCGTAAATTATTAATTGTTTGAATTGATCGGTAATCGATCGGGTATTGTTGAATAATAAATATTTTAGATTGATTTTAAATTTTTAGTTATTAAAAATATTAGGAGTTATGTATACACATGTATTGCATAGCATGTGAACCTTACATATAATACAACACTTGAATTAAATAATCGATTGCTCTAAGATGGCGGCATTAGCAATATCTACAATGTCGAGCCGAAGGTTGCCGAGCATGGCCGAAGATTACCGAAGGTTAACGAGCATTTCAGAGTATACCGGATGTATTTTTAAAACTAAATAATTGTTATATAAAATTATTTTATTTAAAAATATTTTATTTTGATTAAATTAATTTTTTACATATGTGCAAGGTTAGGATGTAATGCGAAATCAAAAATTTTTCGGAAGACTCGGAAGAAACCTCCAAGATGGCGATGGGAAACAAGATGGCGGAATTTTCAAACTTTTGTTTTAATTTTTTAAATTTTTTTTTAATTTTTCGAAATTGATGTCATTCAAGATTGCGGCTGGAAACAAGATGGAGTCCAGAAACAAGATGACGTTTGGAAACAAGATGGTGGTTGGAAACAAGATGGCGGCCAGAAACAAGATGGCGGCCGGGGTCAAAGTTCAAGGTCATGGGGTCAAAGGTCAAGGTCACCCTCACACCCTCAGCCCCAGCCCCTGTCCCCAGATCGCCATTTTCCTTGTACTATTGTATTTGATAATGAACATGAAAGTTGTGGCCTTGTACTGTTCTCCAATTATTTACATGCATGCATATTTATTGCATTCAGTCATAATTACCATGTTATCATAAAAAAATTAAATTTGAGATAATAGCAAAATTATTTCAGTGACACCACAAGCAATCTACAATATGTTTTCGATTTAAAATTAAGTACTCGTTTTCAGCAATTAATTGGACATGATATGATGCCACAGATGTTCTCAGAAAAATACCACGCTTATTGTCCATAATTTACACAGCTTTTCTCAAAGTATGCAGTAGCAGAAAGCGAAGGGAAGATAATTGTCACTTAGATTACATAACTTTAAATGATTTCAACATTATTTGGTAAATAAAAAATAAGTGACCTGGAGATTATAAATTACAAATTTAAAATACAACACCATATCTGTTTTTGCTTAATTATACAAGCCATTGATGGCCAACTGGTGAACCGAAGGTCAGATCCGGCCCGTTGCACCGTCTTATACGGCCCACGTAAAATATACGCCGTAAGCAAAACTGTTCCTTTTTAAATTATGTAAAATTGTAAAAATTATGTTTTGCATGTGTTATGTTATTATCTTTGGATTAAAGTTAGGTACCTCGTGCCGATTTTGTATGGTTAGGTATGAAAGCAATCTTATTTTTGAGTGTTATAGGGTTAAATACCACATATCTGCTGTTTTATATGGTTAGGTATGCAAGCAATGTTACTTTTGATAGTCGGTTGTATTTGTGAGGGAATTTTTAGTGAGCATAACATTGTGTTTATGCACAAATAGTAAAAGTTTTACAAAATGTAAATAAATACTTTTTACTGTTAAATAAAGAAATGAATAAAATTGAAAATAAAAAATAAAAACTATGAAATAAACGGTCACACGAGTCACTTTGCACAAGTAAAATACGAAAAAAATTTTGATTCTTTGTAAATTTTTACATCCCACGTCATTTTCGTGACAAAATAACAAAGCTAGAAACACAAAAAGTTTACATTAAAAATTTATAGTGAAAACATTTTTATTGCCGTGTATTTATCGTCATTACCGCCCGATGCTGTCATTATTTCTACACAAAAGTTTCTTTACTTTTCAAAAGAATGTTACTGAAAATTACACATACACTAGAAAGGCAGTAACATTTTGATTCGTGAAAAATCCCACCTTTAAGCCAGCAAACCCTCAATGGTATATTACGTAAGATATACTTTAAACGAATCCGTTATAGTCTATAATAGTAGCGTCTCTTTAAATCTGCCGTCATTGTAATAACAATTTAATGAAAGCAGATTAACAGGCTTTTGTATCACCGACTGACCACATTCGCCTGAAAATGGATGGCTCTATACTTTCAAACAGCCAAACAACCACCGAAAGAGGTTTCCCAAGTATGTTTCGGCCGGAAGAGACATTTGGTGATTGGATAACAACCGAAAGCCGATTATGGATACGTCTCATAGTGTGCTACTATGTTTTGCTCCTTGAAAACACGCGATGTCAACTGCTAAGAGAGATTAGATTGCGCGTTCTATAGTTTTAAACAGAAAATTACCTATGTCCTGCCTGGAAGGGTTCTGTTTATCACACCATGTCTCTCACTGTAGTGGATATAGTTTTGTAAAACTTTCAAGATAGAACACCTGCTTTGCACGCAAGTTAGTGGGTAAATTCTAATTTTTGCAGTCGCATTCGCTGTAATATATTTTACCCGTATTTTTATGGTACAAATAGTGCATATGCTAGCAAATTACTTTCTTACCTGAAAAAAAAATTAAAAGCTACAAATAATTTTCGGTTGGGCCAACATGATGCGTCATGTAAATTCCATCACTCCAGTTTCAGTCAACGATTGCTGCCCCCCGATAATTTTATTTTCATATGAGAAATCATTCCGATATTTCAGTGACCAGTATTTGAGAATTTATACAATAGTAATAAAAGTAATTCTTCTAAAGAGAAACCACCTCAATATATATCACATTTTGGCAACAAAAAATTATTTTAATTATAAAATTTAATCTCAAATACATGCTTAAAATTCTTTATCAAATTACGATTACTCTAAGTCCTGTCATAAGCGTTGATACGCAATATTCAAATCTGAAGTTTCAATACTTGGTGTTGTGATGCGTAATTAATTAAAATAATGTGTATTAAAACGAATATTTATCTGTGGATACCAAATATTAAAGATGTTTAGTAAATAGAAACTAAGAAATTATTTGAGTTTTTAGCAGCCAAATTCGTAATTCAAACAAAAAAAAAACTATTTGGTACTGTCTAGTAGGTTTTGTTTATCAGCATGGCGAGTCTCTAAAATCTTTCTGAAATTAAAAATTAAATATTTTTCACATTCCTAAATAACATTTTAAAACATTTTACTTTCCAAGTCCAAGGAATTCTCTGTCCAAGGAATCAGAATGCTAGCATAGAAAAAAATAACATACAAGTTTGGAACCAAATATGTGTAAACACTTGTCAAAAAATTAAAATAATATTCAATATTTAAACTAACGTACAATAATGTGATAAATTATACACTAAAAGAAATAATGACACAAATAAGAGGCGATTTTATAACCTGTACACAAATAATTAATTTACGATTACATAAATAAACCCCACAAATAGACGTGAAATGTACTACAAATAACAGAAAACGAAAAATTAAAATTGATGGAAATGTACATGTTGTAAAATTTTCAAATAAAATATTAGTTTTTTTCAAAATAAAGCACTGTACCGCATATAACTTAATAAAAACTAATAAGTAAAAAATATAAAAAGAGGAATAGCTCAGTTTAATCCAGAAATCTATACCAAACACATGGGTACATCGAACTAATAAAATTCAACAGCACTAAAATAAACAGCATGTATACACACACATGTACATGTATACGATACATGAATGTGTGTGTGTTGAGGGGAGATTTTGTAGTCTTTGTAAACCTCTTAAAGCAGACGATCCAATAAACGAAGAATAGCATTAGAGAAGTAATGTATAAGGAAGTTTACATTCTGCTATTATACCGTTACATATGGTTGTACAAATTCTATGTGCCCAGTTACTTAGTATTTTTTTACTTTTAATCAATTTTAGACGGTACGTATTGAGAGCACTGTCATCAATAATAACGGCTGAATGCAAACGAGTCATCGTACCATATATACTGTTTGCACCTAGAGATGATGGATGGTATATCGCGAAAATGTTGTGCCAACATAGTCTTGAAAGCACTTTACTTTCTTGTAACGTGTACGATTGGAAGATATACACCTGAAACTCCGTAGTTGTATGCAGACCAGCAACTAGCATCAAATATTACAATAGCAGCATTCTTATTGGCTCAGTCAAATAGGACAACATAGCTTTATGTACGAGAGAATATTAGTAACCTTTGGTAAGTCAAACGTAAGTTACAACCTATCAAACAATAAAATTGTCGTTTGGTAAAACATAATCTCTACTTATACCGTATAAACACGCTTTCATATTCGTGTCTGATTACCTATATAAATAGGGCCCGGGACAGTTATTAAGATTGGCATGGATAGATTAAGGACAGTATTCACATGCACCCACAACTATGTAGCCAACTACAGAGTGAGCTCAACTTTCACTTTTGCTATCGTAATACTTGATAACCGAGAAGCTGGCGTACAAAGAAGCCTTTCAATTTAGGTAAATACTCGCTGTTACGAGTAATACACGCGGGAAACGCCGCAAGCGAACTGCTAGCTTATACCATAAAAATGATTGTTTCTTTCGTCTTCTATGCGTCGTATACCAGTCATCCAACTGCGATGAAACTTCAGCAAATAATTGGGCAAGGTAAGGCAAAACGAGTTAAAGAGACAGAACAGGATACCCAAAATATTAGTAAACAAATAAACATTTCTGAGTTGTTTGAATTAATTTTTTTAAGCAGTGGGGCAAAACGGACTAGAGGGGCAAAAAGGAACACTCGAAAAATTTAGTAAAAAAATATAAGAGTTTGGTGAGCTGTCGTGCTTGCTTCTGCAAAGTTTTTAGGTAAAATAAAAATTGGAGGGAGGTGGGTCAAAATGGGGTATAGGGACAGAACAGGGTGCTCAAAAAATTACTCTAATGAAAAAAATTGGTTTCTACCTAAAGAAGTTGTAATTCTGGGAGGCATGATGCAGAACAGGACACCCAAAATATTGTGGAATAATTTTCCATTTTCAAAATATTTCTAAACCTTACATAAATTACCCTAGTAGGGGGATTTAGGGGCTCCGAAAACAGGACGCTGGAGGTTGCGGATTCAGAAATTCGCGTCCGTCATCTTGGATGACGTCATTTTCTCGTTTTCCCTCAACATTTTTCTTTTCCGCTCAAAAACACTTAAAATATCCCATTTTTCCCCCTCTGAATTTTTCCAGAAAATTAAAAATATTCTCAACATCATGCTGTTGTTCAATCAGGCTGAAGTAGGCTGAATTTCAGAGCAATTAATTGATTGAATGAGCAGTTCCAAGAAAGCTGATGGTTTTTCCTAGAAAAATGAAGGCTTTTACTATTCAGGATTCGGGAGGTTGAAAGCTGCGGATTTGCGGATTCGCAGCCGCCATCTTGGATTACATCACTTCTGGTCGTCATTTTATTTCCGACTGTGATCTTGTTTACGGCCTTCATCTTGTTTTTTTCTTTTTCTACTGCTCTCTCATTCCACTCATACTTTCCTCTGCTCTCTCATTCATCAGCTCCCCAGTTACAAGCCTCATCTCCCATTCCTCCTGCTCTCTCATTCCACTCATACTTTCCTCCTGCTCTCTCATTCATCAGTACCCCAGCTACAAGCCTCATTTCATTCTTCCTCTCCTTATCCTTCCCTCTTCCTCCCCCCTCCTCATCCCCTCCTCCGCCCCTCCCATAACTCCTAACCCACCGACCTCTTCTTGTTTCCCACTGTAAATCACCTTAGTAGGGGGTATCGTAGCCGGCAGTCATCTTTGTTTCACATTTACTCACTTGATTCGATTCCACCAGACTGCGTGAGTGTTTAAGGACGACATGCAATGTACCATAGACAGGGCTCTCACCCCTATCATCAATATTATTTTATTTTTTATGCATACCTCCAGGCAGTGAGATAGACAAGTCTTGACAGGTATGATACTTCGTTGCTGTACCAACACTATCATGATATTCAATCATAATTATCTCATTTTCTTAACATTTTATAGTTATTAATTATAGTGTTATACTTGTATAGTATGATACGTAAATATTGATAAAGTGTACAATGACAGTTGCATCTGATGCTCTTTAAAATAAAGTTATGATAGATTTATAAAAAAAAGCCTCACAGAAACATGAAACACACTTCTAAAAAACTAATTTACTAAAATTAATATTTATATTGATATTTACTATTCTCTAAGTACCCAATCATGAAAACACTACAAGTTTTGCATTAAGATGTTTCGCATCAGCAACATTTCTCCTCGCAGCCAGCTCACTTCTTCTAGAATACTACAATTAATATTACACAAATTGCAAGTGTTGTGGGTCGTCATCGCTATCTCCTTCCTGAACAGATGTACCGTACCTCCGCATGTAACTCACATAGTGTGACTTCCGCCTTCCCTTTTTGTTCACTATCATTGTACACTTCGTCCAGGTCCTTGGTTCGTACGATGGATGAGCCCATTATTGAACACAGAGCATACTCACTGCCCTCATCCTGAAGGGGCAGAACCTCGACATTGGAGATACAGGGAATGGTAGCCCTGCAGCGTTGTCCTCATCATCGCTCCACAGGAATGGTAGAAAAGTATTCACAGGTGTAGCTGAACTACGAACTGGCGGCCTGATTTGACCGCGCACGATAAGAATGAATTGTGGTGCTGGAGTATATGTCTCCTTGTGAGACGAATTATATCATTAAATGCTTCGGCGTCTTCATATAAAAAGGCACGGACCACTTCCTTCTCACTCGACAAGGTAATTTGAACTGGTATAGATGTAAATACCCGCAAGCCAACCTGTACGCATCATCTCTGTTCGCATGTCAGACGGCTCTCTACACGCGCGAGGAGAATGACTCAACGGCTGTGGCAGAGTCATGCATGGCTGATCTTAATTGCTCAAGTCATTAGGCACCTGGACAGTCCAACTCCTTTCAATGGCGAGATGACGAAACTGCGTCCCTTACCACAACCAGCTCATCGTATCGAGTTCCAACACGCTCAAAGTTTGTGTGTGCTGTTATCACAGACTCCCTTCAAGGCACCGTAGTAGCAGTTCCTATTATTCCCAATAAAATAACTTTTGCTAATAAATAATAACACAGAAATTCAGTTTTAAACAAAATATTTATTCATTCTTTCATACATAAGAATTCACATTATTTATACGTAATGTCTGATTGACGAATCTAAATATCGTGGCTTGGATCGAAACGAACCACCACGCTAGCACTTCATTTCCTTTCCTCTTCAAAACCTTCTCGACCAAATATGTGTTTGGATACTTGGTAACTTGAATTTCTTCGCAGTAGAAACCTCTTCGAATAGCCTTGCCTTCCACGTCTTCTAGGTAGTAAGTCCTTGGTTCGTAGCGACTTATCTTGACCACTTTAAATATTTCAATGCTTCAGTTTGGTGTGTAGCCTTAGGTAAATGTTCCCTTCACTCGCAATATCCTTATGTAGTCTCCAACATTCGCTTTAGGTATGTGTAGATCCAGTTTCTTCTCATTTTTTAAATAAACAAAGTACAGTACGTAGTTGTCCTCGATATCTGCAGACCTCATGTTCGTAGTTAGATTACTTTATGACTATATTTTGACACAAGCTTGGGTAATATATCCATCTATTTGTAGCTTCCTTGTGCTGAATATTTTTTCCACATTTCATTCTCCAAAGTACTAGCCTTAAGATCACTGTGGGGGTAGTGTTATGGTTTATTTTATGTTTCGACAATATTGCTAGAAATTATGAAATGTAGAATTCCTTGCACACGTCAGTATGTAGAGTTTTTCTCGGACCTTTATCTTGCAAAACATTGTTCTTCGCATTGGTTATATCCCCACCACACTTAGTTTTTATGGTCACAGACCACATATATTTGCAGTAACTGTTAGTAACAGCTACAATGTACTCATAAACTTTATACTTGCAAGCATAAGACATTATTTTAGCCAAGTCTGATTGATACAAGTCAATCAAAGCAAACACCAACACTATACTTTGAGGCCAGTTTCACCTTGCAGGCTTCTGAAGCTCGCCAGCAATCTTTGGTGTCTCATTCTTCTATGGTGCTGGATATTTCATTTGCATGATAATAATTTCCAGTCTGCTGAGAGGCAACTAGTACACATCTGTCTATAATTTCCTTAACATCATTCTAGTAAACGTATTCTGGAAGTTTCCCACCTTACATTTTCTTACGTAGATAAAGACCAGAACCTGTGTATGACCCACACAACTATGTGCACTCCTCAAAAAACTATGCGTTCTCCTCACACATCTATGCGTTCTTCTCGCTCTCCTCAATCAGCTCCTCACACAAATATGCGCACTCCACACACAACTATGCATTCTCTTCACAGATCTCAGCACCCATTTATTTTTACTGACCATGGTTCGTCATATGCTCCTCACACTCCTCACATGTCTCGTCACGCTCCTCACATATCTCCTCATGCTCCTAACCATGCTCCTCACATCTCCATATCCTCCACACATGACTCCACAATCTGCTCCACATTTATCACAAATTCTGCATGCTCCACCCTCCTTGAGGACCCCCCCACATTTATTTATCATTTGTTTTGGCGTGTGGAACGTATGTATCGTTAATTTTACTCTTGTATGACTTACAAATTTTAGCTCATTCACTGAGCTTAAAATAATATTAATCCCTGTCCACTCACATCAGACTTTTACAACAACTTATATGTTTTCATACCATGGGTAGTAGGATTTACAAAATTTTTTATACTGACCATGTTAAACCCTTAACATACAGTAGGAAGTTAATTATCAATGTTCCCATCGTTCTACATAAAATTTCACTACACCAGCACTATATTGTAATTTATTATAGTACATTTTAATTCATTTAAAAACATACATTATAAAATCATCATTCAACTCAAGCTCTCATTATATTTCCGATGCCACACATAACACAACTCGACCTCCCAGATATATTTCCCCTTAATTGAATTCACTTGATCTCAGAAGCCAAACATTTCCATCATATCAACCCAAGCATTAACTATAATTAAGGAACATTCAGTCATATTACACAACTATACATCTATTGCACTTTTACTACCGAAATCTTACCAGACAATTCAAGGAGGTAAGATACCATTCAATATTCACAAGAGCAGGGTAGCAGTGAACTTCTACAGCTATATACTAAATAAAGAGAACCACAAAATTGTCATCTAACAACTGAGTTAACTATTCCCTACCACCGAAACAATTACATAAACCACCATTTTATTAATCACATCAATATTCCTAATGTAAGCATATATACCACCCACTAAATTTATCATAAGAACACAACGACAAAGAGTAAAAACAAATCATAAAGATATAACCAAACTACATATCATCCACCACCAAACAAAACCTACATACACTAATCAGACCCCGAAGACATTTCATAACTCAGACAAAAATTCCAACTATGAAGCACAAGCCATAAATAAAAAAATATCATTTCAAATCAGTACACCATTTTAATCCAATTAAACTCATTAACCATAAAAGGAATAACAGACACAAACACTTAAAATACAACCAATGTAAAACCACAATCACATCCATAATTTTCTATGCAGACACCAATGCGAGCAAAGTCCCATGCACCGTATATAACACCGCAGGCACCGCACATAGCAACGTAGGCACCGCACATTACACAGCACGTAGCACCGCGGACACCAAACTTAGCACCATAGATACGGCACAAACATCGTGCCCTCCGGCATTGCAGTGCAGGCAATACCACTGGCACCATCGTTTGTAATGCTGACACTATCATCCTCTTCCCATTACCATATCTTCCGACCGCCAGAAGCACATAAACTGAAGGCGTTGTAAATGTACCACACACTCTACACAAATCTCTTCACCCCTGTAAACATATCGCAATATGTATGTATCTCCACACATAGCTACACATTAGCCCCTACATTAGCATATGCATCTTCTTCTTCAGTTTATACATGCTCACACTTCAACTCATGATACCCACTCCTCAGAGGCTAGACATGAGAAGCACATTTATATACGAATTATTAGTGGTGATGATGAAACCAACGATATTCGAAATGCTGAGACTCCAGCCATGATGCTGTAATATAGCTCGCAGGGCACAACTTCTCTCATGCTGGCCATTAAAGAGAACGAAGCGTATGAACCTTTGCTGTGTCGAGCATCCTCCATATATCCAAATGTGGACCAATCCCTCTCTTGATGCTGGAGACATTCTGAGTTATTCATGGTGAGCTAGCAATTTCCTCCTCATCATCGTCACCGTCGTCCTACTCCTCTCTCTCTCTCTCTCCTTATCCATCAGGGAAGACTGCCTCCTCGTCATCGTCGCCGTCCTCCTCTCTTCTATCACAGGCACTAAAGATGTGACGACGATCATAGGATGATCTATTGTTGGCCTTTTATTTTGTAGGGAGTCCTGGAGAAGACAGATTGTCACTAAGCTGACGCAATAAATCCAACCACTGTTACCTCATACTCATCTTCACAGGTGTGCTGATGCAGACGATTCAGCAATGGTAATGGTGGTGGTAGTCATGAGGCTGACGTTTCTTGAGAAGTCCCTGCAACTAAACTATTGTACTGTTCGTCGAGAATTTCGTCACTACTGCCGTCCCACACATCTATTACTCTCAACATCCTAACGCACACCGAAGCCCCAAGAGTCCAGGAGAGACTAATATTCTTGCCAGTCTCCAAGTATGAATCCCGTACCCTTCAGCCAGTGTGTTGAAAGCCCACCCTCCTCCCTTCAAGTGGTTACAGATCTATGTGAGCACCACAGGACAGACCACAGGTGCCACCAAGTCATCCTAGTGATGCACAGATCTCCACGTGCGAGCGAGCCACTACCTGGAGGGTAGGGGGTGAACATGTGCTCAAGGGTCGAAGCGAAGTGCGAGAGTTGCCCATCGTCAAGTTTAATGTCCCAGGTCATTAAACACCCGGGCAGTCCAGCATCCTGCAGGCATGATGAGGAATACAATTACGTGCTATAATCCAAATATATTATCACCTCAGGTTCTAAAATGTTCAAAGCTTATGTGCGCAGTCATCACATACCTACCATTCCTAATAAAAGAACATTAAATGTTAAAAATTGTAATGAAATTAAGTTAAAATATATAAATTAATATCTTTATAAATAAGAAAAATTACTTTACATTAATTAAATGTAATTATCGATTTGCAAATCCAACTGTCACTACTTACATCGAACCCAAGCCAACAAATTAATACTTAATTTCTTTTACTCTCAAAAGCTTCTCGACCAAATATGTGTTTGGATGCTTGGTAACTTGAATTTCTTCACCGCAGAAACCTTTTCGAATATATTTGCCTTCCATGCCATCAATGTAGTAAACCCTAGGTCCGTAGTGACGAAACTTGACCACGTTAAATATTGTCCTCAAATTTGATGGGCTAGTCGTTAGTAAAATTTTGTTCATTCACAGTATCCAGATATAATATATAACTGTAACTTTAGGTTTGTGCAGGGCATGGGCAACGAATTGAATGTTGTGCTCCTTCAACCATGTTGCAATATCTTTTTTTCTCCAGCTGGAATTTGGAAACTTTTCAAGCTGAAAGGAAACAAGTTTTTAAGAATTTCAAAAAAAACCACATGTACTGAGCCAAAGAATGTATAAATTGTTTAATAAAAATGAAGTAAACATTATTATTCAATAACAATACTTGTTTACATAAAAGATAAAATAATGTAGCGTATATATGTGGGCCATGATCGTAACTTATTATAGGTACTTATTATAGGACTCAATCATAATATTTCTTGTAACGACAACTAGCCCCATAA
>PNEQ01131079.1:0-16237 GCA_003012365.1 Medauroidea extradentata
AAAACACATATCACCCTTGCACAGTATTGAGAAATCGAATTTCGAAAAATCTGAAAACTGTTTTGCGATAATTTCTGTAATCATCATCCTGAAGCAAAAATTAATTGTATATCTCGACGGGTTCGATAGATATCGAGGATTTATCTAAAACACGTTCAAGGTCTTTTCACCACTTAAGAGAGTAAATTTCGAAAAACCCATTAATTACGTTTTAAAATACTTTATTGGTATCTTGTGGACGTAAAAAACACAACATTAGCTCGCTGGGTTCAAGATATATTGACGATTAATTGAAAACGCTTTTCACCACTTTTCACCCCTTTTCACGTCCTTAGGTGGCGAATGTCGAAAATTCCTGAAATCACTTTTTAGGTATTTGAGTAAGCATCAATCCTAAACAAAAATCACGTCTCTATATAAAAAACTATGGGATCGATATATATCGATTATAAGTAGAAAACTCATATTACCCCATTTTTAACCAGTTTAGGGCCGAATTCGGAAAATATATTTTAAATGGTACTTGGGATCTTTACAAAAGCACCAATTTAAAGCAAAGAGTACTTCGATATCTCGATTGATTCGATAGATATGGAAGGATAATCGAAAACACATTTCGCGTATTTTCACCCCTTTAAATAAAGAATTTCAAAACAATTTTGAGTCCTGTCATAGACATTTGTAAAAGTAACCAATTAAAGTTAAATTACCGACGATAGCCAATTGTGTTTCAAAGATAAAGACGATTCTTTAAAAACACATTTTGCCCCTTTTTACTGCCTGGGGGTCGAATTTGAAAAAAAACGTAAAGCTACTTTTTGGGTATTTACGTAAGCAATATTTTGAAGTGAATATCAACTCTCTATCCAGAAGGGTTCGATAGATATCGATAGTTGATTGGAAACACATTTAAGGTCTTTTCACCCCCTTAAATATTAAATTTCGAAAAATCCTTCAATTGGCCAATATGCATTTTTACGAGTTTCCTATTAAAGTAAAAATCACGATGATAGGCCGTCGGGTTCGAGCTCTATCGACGTGTCTTCGGAAACACATTTCACTCCTTTTCACCCTTTTAGAGGTCGAATTTGGAAAAATCCCTTCTTAGTGCTCGCCTACGATCTGAGGGGAACCCACACAAAAAATTTCACGATTCTAGGTTCAGCGGTTTGGGCTGCAGTTTGATATGTCAGTCAGTCAGTCAGTCAGTCAGTCAGTCAATCAGTCAGCTTTCATTTTTATATATATATATATAGATATAGATGTCAGGAAGTTTAGTAATGTATACTTTTTCTTTTATATGTAAGTTATTTTCTCGTTCGCGATTTTGCTTTGTCTATGGGCGCTACGAGGAAGAGAGGGAGATTGGTGGCAACTTCAAACAAGGACGGACGCGGAATAATTACGCCTTGCTAAAATCTGCGTAAGTTGGCGTCATCGTACGGCTAGGCAAATTAATGGGCCACCAGTTTGAAGTACGTAAATAGGACAGCCGAGTTATGGAGAAGAAATTCGTGCTGTGGCATCGAAACATTACATTTTGAGTGAGCAAGATAGGAATCCAGGGACTAAAGATGGCCAAGGAAGCCATTGCACTGCAGATAAGTAAACGCCGCTTACGGTAATGACGCCATTCAAGTTTTTTTTTCCTTTATACTTCATTTTGCAAAGCTTAGAACTTTCAATATTGAGGTGTAGCCTAAATTGAATTAATTTTGAAGAAAACAAGTTCGGACATTAATATATTTTTGTGAACTAAATTAATGCCTAAATCCAGAGGTCCTGAGATGTTTAATCTGACTAGCTACCGGCGCATTGCTGTTTTACAAATATTAATTTGGATTTGAGTTAATTGCTTAAGAGAGAGAAACTTTTAAGACTGTATAATTTCAGAATTTACAATAGCGCAAGACAATACTTTCACATATTTCGTTCTAGTATTTTAACATCACAGTTCAAGATGCTATCTAAATTAGCTAAACTTTCATTTTCATTTTGCTGCAAACACTATTAATTGTAAAAGTCAAGTTAATTTTTAAATATTTAATATAACTATTGTAAGGATGTGTGCATAAATACAGAACTATTATTTTACCATTCAGTTTGGTGCCCTGCATAAACTTTTCTCTTTTCTACATCTCAGTCAGTACAGATATGGTTTATGTTAATTTTGTTTCAATTAAATAGAAAATTGCAGTTATGTATTTTATTGAGTTTTGTTAGTATTAAGAATGATTTATGTCTCTACACATTTATCTCTCTAGGTATGTTTCGCTCATGTTCACACTTACTCACATACTTGGCTACATCTATGATTTGTTTCCATAAAACCATAATTAATCCAGTACCCTTGTTCCACTGGATTACTTATACTATAATGCTTTGAATATAAAAAATTTGTTTATTTTGGATTATTTGGGCTTTTAAAATGCTAGTGGGTTATTATATAGAATTCCTGCTGCCACAAAGTTTCGTTTTCTGTATGATTCGACTGTTAATATTTTCTCTTTTATTATTAAAACTGTATTCGTCCAGCAAGCGTTAAAATACATTGTAACGTGTGTAGCTGTCTGTAGGGCTAAGCGTACTGCGCACGTGTAGTTATATTAGGACAAGGAAATGTCACGTAATAGTCATGAATAAGCAATATCCTGCGCCTAAACCCTTGTAAGATCGTTGAGGAATACCCGCCTAAGTGTCCTGTAACATTTAACTCGTTTTAGTATCCCCTACAGCGTCACAGAGGGTTTAAACGTCTCATTGACATCCTGTACAAACACACACACACACACACACACACACATATATATATATATATATATAATTATACAAAAAATAAAATACCATAAAAATAACCGTTGTTCGTTTCGTTGCAAACAGAAGGGCAGCTGACAGCAGACAGCGCCATATGAACAGTTTAAACTGGAAACGCCTGCAGGAAGGATATCAGTGACGAAGAAATACTGCGACAGACTTCCTCGCTTCTCTTGTCAATAGCCAAGTATATGTGCTAAAAATAATAATTTAACATTTTTCTTTCTATTTTACAAACAACAGTAAGAATCTCATCGTACGCTTGAGGATATATTTTACTATTATCATTTTAGCACTGCACAAAAATATTACTTGAGAGATTTACCGGAGAAGAGTTTTTGGTTTAAAATTACCTCAGGATTAAGTTAGGTCTTTTGGTGGAAATACCACGCGTAGGTAGGCAGAGTAATTCAGAACAGCAGCTAGAGCATCAAAGATGAGGGAAAACAAGAACGAGTACAGTTTTAATTTATTGTTATATTTAACATATTTTACCTAGAAGATTATTATTGTTACTTTTATAATTAACTTTATATTCACTAAATACACATTGTAATTTTTTTCCTTGATTGATATTGCTTGCAGTAATGTTAGAGTAACAAATAGGATCAGATTCTTTTGCAGATCACCCATCCATTTTTATTAATATCTAACTATTTTAACTTTAAAAGAATAATTATTTGATTGAATTCGTTTCAGTTTGGTTTGCTATTTACTGTATGGTTTTCTGTTACGTAATTTTAGTTTTGTGTCTATTTTTCTTTTTTTTTTATTTTTTTTATTTTTTTCAATTCTCTGAGCCGAGTTTATGATATAAATTATAAGAAATGGTGGCATGTTGTGAAATGGCCGGTATTGTTTCACAATTAGTACAATTATTTTTTTTTTCAAGATTGCAAAGATCCAACGCCTATATGAAGCAATTAAAGATTAGTAAAACTGTAAACTACATTAGGCCTTCTGAAGATATGTTGATATTCGGCCTAGGATTTACAATGTGAAATTTTAATATTTGTGTCGAGTCTACATGGAAAATTATACTTTCGGACATCTATTAAGACAATTTTAAAAATAATTATAGTAATGATTTCTACCTAAATCCAGTGGTCTTGGATTTTAAAGACTTTTACATTTGCCGTTGTAACTATTTTAATTATTTTCAGTGACTTTAACGTACTTGGAATTCATTAGTATGTGGAGACTCTTTTAAACATAGATTTTTTTTAAAGAAAGATTTGTTAATTATATTCAACAATATTCTCCTAGGATTTTTTCATTAAATTTGAAAATTAATGTTTAATTAATAATTTGAATACCAATTTAACGTAATTTCTTAATTAAGTACCTTTTGTAAGGATGAGTGAACTTTTTCATTACTTTCATACTGTCCATCTTCAGTCAGCATATCATGAGATCTTTATTTCGAGGTGTAAAATGTTTTCATCTATTACATTGGATATTTATCATTACTTGTTGACTTCCTTCTTCATATTTACCAGGGTTAAATATTTTTATTTATATCTCTACATTTTCATATTTCTGGTACACCAGTACTAATTTTAACAGCCAGCTGCTACCTTTAATCACTATTTTTGCTGCACTAACCTTCTTTCACTAACGAGAAAATTAGCATTGTTAACATGGTAAGAGCAGAAGAAATGCTATAACCATTTCTCCGTTTTCCTAATCAACAACATAACGTAGGACTCAAAACTAATTCAGAACACGTAAAACACATTAGCACCTTACGAACATAGAGAAACACACGAGAACATAACATGCATAGCATTCAGCAATAACAATAACTACGACATGAAACAATAACATTGTCTACGGCATGAAACAATAACATTACCTACGACATGAAACAATAACATTGTCTACGGCATGAAACAATAACATTACCTACGATATTCAACAATAAAATTGCTTACGACATGAAACATGAAAAAATAACAATGCCTACGTCCCGAAACAAAAACGAAGTTCTCAAGATAGCACGACACAAAATTCTTTTTTACAACATAATTATTCTGTTTATCAAGAACGAATTAACGAAGAGGTTGAAGTCAATAAGAAAAACCAGCATCTTCAAATAACAAATAAAACACAAGGTCCAACGAAAACACACAAATAATAAAAATGTTACTTTGTTGCAACGTTATTCTACCAAATGGGAATAATAACCTTGCAACAAGTGAGACTGAAATGTCTTTGTTACTGAGGCATGTTCGAAAGGCTTGCGTGTTAGATTCAGAAAAATTAGGAGTTTACCAGTATAGCTTAGTGAGGGCAAGCAGAACAGTAGTTCATATTAACTCGTAACAGTTTTGTTACCAGAGGTTTACCATAACACAGCAGCAGTACGTCTTTCTCCCAACCTCTTGCATCATGTAATAGTTTTGCCAGCAGCTAGTAAAATACAAACACGGCTCGTTACCCAATATTTTACCATTAGAGAGATACATGATCTCGATAGTTGTTACATCAGAAGCGATACTCTAAGACACATGAAACACTTAAGTAGAATGTCTCGCGGCGTTACAAATACATCTGTCCACAAAAATACATTTGGCAAACAACGCGAAATTGACGTTCTACAATAGGCAACAAAAGTAAGACAAGAAACGCTAACACATAACAAATAAAACACATATATTCTGAACAAAATAGTTAAATGACATCCACTAAGAACTGGAATATAACACTGATTCACTTATGGAATACTACGTAGCTCTAAATGTACCTTGCATACAAGGACTTCTCTTTCAGATGAACATAACAGCCTGTATTCAAACTGCTGATAATTGTATCAACATGACAACTGCTTATTAGTACAGTTGATAACAGGCGGATGGTATTGTCTCAGCTGAGTAAGATTATAGCGTGCGAAAGTGCCTTCTGCATTCTCTAACTCATAGCAGTTTTCTTTCACACTGATTGGCCGGTATATAGCCCGTCAAATAACAGGTACGTTTCTGCTGTACCTTCCCATAGGGAACTAACAGGACTTGTACTCTTCAGCGTCTCTAACTTCAAACTTTGAAGGCCTTGATGTTTTCTGGGACTTCTTCCTGGACTCAGCTGCTAGTTTCAAATGTCTTCCCTCAACTCGTAGTTTGTAGTGAGAGCTTGCTTAGGCACGACAGAAGAACGGTTGAGGTGTCTGGTATCTTTATAACCTCTGAACGCTGGCTGGTAAGGACTGCATGACGTGTGGACATGTACACGGCAGTTCAGTTTGTTCAGTACGTGGCATCTTTTCTGTATCTAGCAGACAACTTTCAAAATGTCTGGTTATAAATTCAAAGTGTTTGTCAATTGTGCATTGTACATCATTTGCAAGTCAAAATTATTAGTTTGCCAGTTTCGTTTCCACGTCTTTGGATGTCTCTTCAAAGCCGTGTCGCGAAGTACATCAACACTATATTGCGAAGTTTCTGTATTTCACTAGCCACAGACTCGAATTTAGACTCTGTTTTTTTTTTATCGGGGCAGTGGATGATCCGACTTATCTAGTCAAATCTGTTTTCAATTCGAGCTTTAATTCATTTGACAGATTTAATACGTCTGTCTTAATTTCCTTAAGCTCCCGTGATTGCTTTAGCATTTATGTTTCCACTTCTGTCTTAAGTTATTGTGATTGAATATTTCTTGTGACTGATTTGACATTTCTGTTTCATGAGGGACAACTGCTGAGACAATAAGAGAATATCGTCCCTCATGTTATCTGACTCATTGACAGGTATTACAACACCTGCACGGTTGGCGCTTGTAGCCTCACACAGGGTCCCAGATGCCAACGTAACGTCTGGTGTCGGGCTGTTTAGTGTGTGAACATCTCCGTCTCTCCTAGTCGCACCATCATATATGACCTCACTACTTCAATATTCATTTAAATAATGATCTGTATCTATAAATAACTCTGCAGTGTCTGTGAAACTACACAACACGAAAACTACCTTAATGTCAGAAATCTGAGAGACAATGTCCAAGAAACTAAATAAAGTGATAATTGGCCCATGTTATCTCTTGCATTAATTCATATAATCAACTTAAATTATTCGTACCACAAACACAGCAGTCTAGAATTATCTTTTACAAAGCATTTCTTTTCAATAATTTATTCATGTGCTGACATAAAAGTTGTTGCATTGTTAATGTCAAAGATAATACAACAACATAGTTTCTAACTTAAAAAAGTGTACAGAGAATCCAAGGCGATAAAATCTTAGATATTACTAAATTAACACAATTAAAATATTAATCATCACAAAACGTTTAATAATTTGTTTAGGCTCCTCATAGCAAGAAGTAAACAAACTAAATAGTAAAAAGTGCAAGTGCAACAACTTACATGACTAAATCTAAACAGCAATTAGCTCTGTAAACGTTACAGGGTGGTTTAATGTAAATATACGTTGGAAATACTTGGTGAGAACACAAAATTACACATTTTGTTACTTTTTAATTTAATGTAAATGAAGTTGAGAAGTGTTCGGCACGAATATAAAATTTCCAATTTACGTAATGCAAATTTAATGCATATAAAACTTGAGAAGTGTTTGATACGAATATAAAATTACAAGTTGTTATACTTCGAGCTGAAAGTAAATAAAAGTTAGGAATTGTTTGTTACGAAAATATATTATAAACAATTTTTCTTACTACGAACTTAATGTAAATAAAATTTTTAAGTGTTTGGTACGAATACATAATTACGAATTTTACCTTACTGTTAAGTTAATGCAAGTAAAAGTTTATAAGTGTTCGGTACGAATATATAATAACGAATTTTTCTTACTGTGAAGTTAATGTAAATAAATGGTGAAATGTGTTTTATACGAATATATAATTACCAGATTTTGTTATTGTGAAGTTAATGAAAGTAAAGGTTGATAAGTGTTTAGTACGAAAATATAATTACGAATATTTCTTACTGTTAACTTAATGTAACTAAAAATTAAGGAGTATTTGGTACGAATACATAATTACGAATTTTTCTTACTGTTATGTTAAATTATGTTAAACTTGAGAAGTATTTGATACAAATACGTAATTACGAGATTTTCTTACTGTGAAGTTAATGTAAGTAAAATCTGAGAAGTGTTTTTGATACTAATATAAAACAGGAATATTTGTGAGTGGCTTGTTGACTGAGATGCGGGTGTAAATGTATTGCAAGAAGTAACGCGTGTAACTATATAATCTCCTGGCCTCCACTTGGATGCAAATTAACCGTGAAAGGACGTAAGCTTACACGACTACACTCAGCATTGACAAACAACATTTATGTCATGTGACCCTGCTTAATAACAAATTTTTAAAAACAGTTTAAAGGAACGCCATTTTAAAAAAATATGAATACGGCATGAACGATGTATATAAGTGTCAAGTCATCTTATTAAGTACAACTAAATATGAATACGGCATGAACGATGTATATAAGTGTCAAGTCATCTTATTAAGTACAACTAAATATGAATACGGCATGAACGATGTATATAAGTGTCAAGTCATCTTATTAAGTACAACTAAATATGAATACGGCATGAACGATGTATATAAGTGTCAAGTCATCTTATTAAGTACAACTAAATATGTACCAAACTTGAGGAATTTCGGTAGACAAGTTGAAAGTTTCAAGAGTGAGAGATAGTCACCATCTATAATTTTTGTATTTTATGTCATAACTTTTCTTCTGGGTAAGTGTTTGGAACTTTAATCTAATTACGGAATAGAATACACATTGATAGAATTTTAGACACCGTAAATAGCTTTTTGTCATTACGGTTGTTCCAGATTGAATTGTAGTTAAGAAAGTAATAATAATAGTTTTACTGGCATTCGATCTGGAACAACAGTAACAACAAAAATATATTTACGGTTTCTAAAACTCTATCAGCATGTATTCTATTCCGCAGTTAGGTTTATGTTACAAACACTTACCCAGAGCAAAAATTTACTACACAAAATACAAATATTCAAAATGGTGACTGTACTCACTCTTAAGAGGTGTCTTCGCCGGTGTCGAACATCCACCTTTGACGCGTGGAAACAGCGGCGTAGCGATAAGAGCCAGTGTCCCACGCTTGACGAGAAGCATATCGCCTCTATTCGCAGCGCCAAACTGGCGTGCAAGTTTTCCCTTCTAGTCTTCTTCCTACGGGACTTGAGCGGAGACCACAATATTTATTTTTGAATAGTATGAAGTAAAGACCACCGCATGCCTCTCGCTTTGCACTTTACAAGTTCAGGTAATGTTTTCAGAGTTACAGCAGGCTAAAAAAAAAAAAAAATAAAAAAAATAAAAAAATAAACAAAAAAACATTTTTTGCCGTTTTGAGAGGCCCGAAAATCATGTTTCTATTAAACGTACTGAATTTTAGAAAACATAGAAGCATAGTTTCAAGTGTGTGTTCTTTTCGTAGGTAAACGTAATATGAATAAGTTAAGTGGTTTCACGTATAATAGAATACGAGTGACACGCTGCAACGCCGTCCATGCGCAGTCGAGGACTTCTCTTAAGGATGTTCAAGTGCGATAAAATCATAATTTTATATCTTTTAGAAATATTGTTAGTGTTGTAGGTAAAACTTGTGAGTACAATTTCTTCTTACAAAACCATTTTAGCTTTAATAATTTTCTCATAACGGTGCGACAAAGACAAAATTTGCTTGTTCTGCTGCCATGCAAATAGTGAAAACCAACTTATCTACTTGAATAAAACAATTCACTGTGAAATTACATCCCATGAGTTATGCAATAAAGTATTTAAAATATCATAACTTAATATTTTGAATAGTTTAAAAACATTGCAAAAGTACCGGAAAACGTTGAAAAGTCAGCATTTGTTTTAAATATAAAAATAGTTCACGGGATTTTTTTTATTGCGTAGCCCTTGGCATGTTATTTCACTGTGAATTGTTTCACTTACGTAAGTCAATTAGTTTTCACAATTTGCATGACAGCAGAACATGCCAATTTTGACTTTGACACACCGACATGAGAAAACTATTCGAGTTAAAACTATTTCATATGAGGAAACTGTACTCACAACTATCGTTTACAAATTTAACACTACTTCATATAAATATAAAAATTTGATTTTATAGCACTTGGACATCCTTAAGACACCACATCATGTCGTCGTGGCTTCACGCCGTGCCATAGAATACTTGGACTACAGAAATGAAACAATCTCGTAAATCAGGTTACAACCAGGTAGCTGAGTGACTAGTAGTCGTTCACTCTATCGTTGTAGGCGAATAGTAAGACCTCAACAGTGAGCCAATCAGACACCAGGTCATTGCTGGAGCATCGTACATACTGTAACCATTCAGACACAACCGCCGCCCTTGCCTTCTGTGTAGCTAGTCACATACCTCTGTGACTTGACGTAACTCATTGTGGAAACTGTTTGTGTCAAGTACAGCAGAAAGTGGTCTAACCACTCGCCCCCCACCAAGGCGATCCGGGTTCGATCCTCGGCGAGGCGAGGGAATCGTGCAGGACGATGTCGTTGGTCGGCGGGTTTTATCTGGTATATCCTGCCGCTCCCGCTCCTTCATTCCGGCGCTTCTTCATTGAAGGACTGCAGTCAGCGTCGTCCGCGGAGGCAACAGTTGTGTGTGGTTAGTGGTAAGTCTGCATCTTGGGTCGATATCCTGGCTCTAGGGTATTTACGTAACTCTAGTCAAACATAGCTTGCTTCTTCAATTGTTTCTCCTGACTTATTACTTTCTGAAACTTTATTGTACTGCTGAGAGTTATGTTTAAAGTATCCCTATTAGTCAGCATAGTTATGTAAATGCAGCTCATTGTAAGAAGAGCATATATTCTGGCTATAGGGATATGGTTGAAGTAACCCGTATTGTTTGACTTGATAGTACAGTTAGATATGTTACTGTACTGCACGAGGTGTGCCCAGCTCGCTCTAGGGACGTACCAGTGAAGGCGGCCAGGTAGACTGGCAAGTGTAGCAATATCGCCAGGAATGTTACATCCCGCAGACACAAGTGACTGATGATCACAAGGCCTCTAGGGCAGAACCTGCCGCCGACCTTGACGAGCTGAGCCCCCAACCAACTCTTTGTTCCATCGCTGGCCGCTTACAGAAGCCTCCTTAATAGTCGGGTTAATTAAGCCCCCGTCGGTCGTGACGCAGACAAAGCCTCCCGCCCTAGGTCGCAGTTCAAGCATGCTGATGGCCGGTAGCAGTTTTGTTGTGCCGCATTGTCTACCCCTGGTGTGTTCCCTCCCTCCCCCTACTGCCTCCTCCCCGCTAGCTAATCAATAAAATAATGAACATAACCGCAGGTACCTCACTCTAATGACAATGGCCACTTTAATGATGTTAATTAATCTCTAAAGCTGGTAATAAGTGTTGTTTGTGATTCGCCCGTCGGGCTCGAAGAGATGTGTGAAAGAGAAGTTGAGGGAGGTTGGAGACTTGAACGCTGAAGAAGGCGTGATTCAAGCCGACCTTCTTTAGTCGTCGTGACCTCATTTCTTCCCAGCGGCCAATATTTTCCACTCTGGTGACGCATAAGTCGCTGCTCGGGAACAAATGACACAGCCGAAACATTCCCAAGTGCTCTTCGAGTATCTTCGGCTCGGATCGACGCGTCGTCATATCCGCGGCACAAGGCACGATATTCAGTATCCGCGTCAACAGTGCAGGGGTGTCATCTTTGTAACTCACTGTACTCTGTCCCCGGTGTCATCCTATTCAGTTCTTGCTTTCAATTAATTTTCATGACTGAAATTTCTAGAGGACTAAATACTCGGATGTTAGCATTAAATTAAAATTCAATAATATCTCCAGAGGTCGGAGTAAATAACTTGTTGTGTTATTGCAAATATACATTGAAAATTTATTTGTGACTTTTTCGATACAGCAGTGAAACAGTTATTCGGTGATGTGGGCGGCCATCTTTCCAAACGGAGAGAGAAAAGTCTCAGAAATAAATGTTCATTCAGATTACACGAGGAGCATCAGGAAGATATTTACAAAACTCGTGTCTCACTGTAGCGACAATGTGCGATATATATCGTGTGTTCGTTCCTTTACTTTGCGTTTGTTAAGTTCGAGTTCAACTAGCTGTTCATTTGTTTACTGTTGTGGTATAGTCGTCTTACATCTGGAGACTGTTGTAAAACTGCGCACAGTTGTAAGCAGCTGAGACTGGACTTCTAGTACATACTACAGCAAGTGTACAAGTACAGAGTGCACAGCAGTGTACTTGTCAGACTGTACGTACAGTGGAGAAGGTATGTACTCGTAAGTTATACTCCGCCCATGGTCAAATGATCTCGTCGTTGTTTTCTCGGAGTGTTCATGTGACACTTGTAAGGGAACAAGCGCGTTGATTGGTCAGTGTACGTCCATTAATGACAGTGTTCCTCCGAGTCACGCTGGTCAGAATGCGGCAATCACTTCAAAGACTGCCCCGGCAGCAACCCTCCCTGCTCCCCGTGCCTTCAATACAAGAGTGTTGAAACACAATATAATTCAGACAGGAAGCTTCAAGGTAGTGTAGTTCAGTGTATAGCCGAGCCTACAAGCAGCTTGTGCTGTGGGAAGGTTACCAGCGAGTCTTCAATGTGCTAATTATTGTTCTTCACATCGAACCCTAATAGCTCTTGTACACACCTCAAATGACAGCTCAGCCTGTAGAAGCGACTCGTCACGATAAAGTGTTAAGTGTTAGCTCGTAAGGTAGACCCGACTCATGATGTGCTTCTCTTGAATGCAGCGGATCAGGAAAGTATATTTAATAGTTCTTCATCCCGACAATACACCGCCTCGTATCTCGGCTGTACAACCGACCAAGTGCCAGTCTAACACTTATTTAACTGTTTTGAAACTACACCATACGGAATCAGTGAAAACTTTCGTTAATCAGACCATATTCGCTTGTTTTAACGCCATCTTCATTGTATCATATTATTAGTTAATAGTTTCACATAAAAGTGTGAAAACATTTCAATAAGCTGAAATGTGGTATGTTGCTGTTGACGAAGAGTATAGTCCAATTAAAATTAATTTGCTATTTAGTTATTTGCATTCCCTTCACTCTTATTCATCCTTTCTGTGCGCAGTGACTTAAATGCGAAACTATGGCAGTGTTAATAAATGTAATTTTGGTCAGGCTGGATCGTGTAATCGTAGACTACATGTTAAATTTCCTTGTATTTAAAGTTCAGGTAACATCACTAACATTGCAAAGTCACTAAATTTGCAACAAATGAACATCCACGCTAAAGCAATTAAGAAATAATAACCGTAAACGTTTACAATATTAACTAAGTTGAGTTTCAAGGTCGTTACACAAAGAATTGGGATCGTACCGGATTGAGTCGGGCGTACAATGTCATGGAAACGCGGATCGTACTGAAAACGAATCGAAAGTAAACAAACACACATTCGGCAGTTGTTTCGGCCTTCAGATTTTCCGTTGACAGGTGCAAATGAAATACACTGAATACAAATTATGATACGATCATGAGATACAATAATATTCTTGTATCCATTTCTTTTCTTCAGCAATTTAATTATGCGTGTGGCCGTAGGAAAATCAACAGATGGCTGTGTGGATTTATTTATTTAATGTCAGCCAACAAACATTTCAATTTTACCAACTTTACTACACGCAAATTTGGCCAGCGAACTGAAGTCGATTTCAATCGGATCCAAAGTTTTGCATGTAGACGGGTATCGTACTCAGTCGGGATTCAATACTCGATTCGTTTTAAAAACGACATGAAAACGTAGTAAGTATATGTTCTATATTTGCTGGACTAATTGTGGCATTGATATAGGTTAAAACTCAACTCCGGTGCTTTAGCGCAAGGTAATGCAATATGACAACTCTGTCTCATCTGGAAACCACTTGACTAGAAACCACTGAATATTTTGTCACGTCGTCAAAACATAAAATCTTTCAAGCAAAACTGCTTCACCAAAAACAAGTTTCGTCTTCTGCCATCAACACAAAGGGATATTTTAAAACCTGGAATATCCTAACCGGGTGGTTTAGACAAAACTACTTGCTGAAATAGTTATATGAAAATAGTAAACATGCATTGAGACAGGCGATGATATTTTACATTTGGTAACATGTTTTGGCAAGATGATATTGCGGCCGACGAGAGAACTGCACAATAGTTGGGTGCACTGCATTTAGATGTTACGTCGCACTTGCTGACTGACCGAGTATCCTCCTTATTGCCTTCGTCCACCCAATCCTACAAGGTTCCAGGTAGCCACAAGCAATCGCACCGTGTATGTCTCATAGGAAAGGCTGTGTTATTGTTAAAGGGGTGGTTTACTAAATATTTTAATTGTTTAGAAAAAATATGTGTAATAAATACGGTTCGTTGTGTAGGCATATAGTGTGACTCTATTTTACTGTATCGCAATTCTTTAACCTTATATAGTTTTTGTGGTATACCATATTTAAGTCAATAATTGCAAAAAAATGGTTTCATGCATTGAAGGAAAACCAACTTGCAGAAATGAAAAAAATTTGCACTGAAGGTCGGTGCCATGTACCATGACATGCCATGTATAAAAACCACATTGCATAGTTTTTGTATTTTTAAAATTATATTCTAAAAAAGTTGGTATTATTTATTTTAAATGCATTATTTTTAATACAGACAAAAATATCAATGCAGTTTGTAAACATGTATTATCATTGTCCATGGCACTAGTTCTCCTGTATGAGTATTTTTCATTTTGGTAAGTATAATATAACGTTATATTGAAGAACACAACTTACAACAATTATTCTAACAGACGGTTTCTAGTTCCAAGAGCGGCAGGGTTTCAATTCCACCCACGTAGTTAGTGCGTGTCTAAGCGGGTCGTTGACTCTTTGTCTGTTATCTTAGTATAATATGTGGGCTGCTAATCTGCACGCAGTTGTATCGAACAGTGTTTCGAAAATAAAATGAACTTAAAAAATTGTAGGCAGTTTTAGACAGTTTTCTGTGAACATAAAATACATTAGTTCATCTGGATATAAAATCAATAAAAATAAAAACAATTTCGAGATCTGACCTCGCAACTATTTACAAGTTATAAACGCTACGAGATAAGATAAAAAGTAACCTATATCTGCAAACTTAAAATAAATCACTTTAGCTCCCTTTCATGGCTAAGAAATAACAATGCCTTAGAGAACAGACTCCTAACAACTTCAAGGAAATTCAGTTGATGGCATTTTTCTCTTATTTCTACAATGTCGGAAAGCATGCCACTACAAAATTAGTAATAATGTAAGGTATGCCAAAATTTAAATTCTATATGTCTAAAATTTCACCTTCAATACTTTACTTAACGGTTATGTAATTGTTTGGTATAAAAAAGTAAGTAATTAGAAGCTACAAAATGAGAAAATGTTTTTACTTTTATAGAAATGTTTTGCATACTAAATTACTAAGGTACCGGTAACTATTAGGCAAATATTCCTGCGATATTATTTTCCATATTGATTACTAATGCGTAGTGACTAAAAACTATGGTAGAATACATAATGTCACTAAATATTTGCTCAACATTTCACGAAACCGTACCTTACTTTGAAATATTGAATACTGAACTAGAAATCGTTGGATTAACATAATTCTATTTTCAAAAAATTTAAAATATTTACTTACCGAAATTCATAACAGTAAACGAAACATATGTATTAACGAACATGACAATAGTAACGATTTCGAATAAGAATAACTATTCTTCATCCAGACTTGATGATAAGCAAATGTTTTTGATAATTTTGAATGCCAAAGATAAATAAGACTCTCTCGAAAGAGACCTGTTTCAAGATTCCTTCTATGCATTTAGAGCTAAGTCAAAACTATTATAAGCCAGAAAATCTTCGTTACAAACGCAACGTTTCATAACGGGTAGACAGACAAACAGTTTACAACACTGGCTGTTCTCCTTTAAATACTGTGGGGTTGTAAAGGTGAGGTTGGTCCAGAAAAGTAGAAAAACACTGAGTCACATAAGATATCAGCTGAGCTGGGACGTCATACCTTCACAACTAAGAAGGGTGCTTGCTACGTTTATACAATAACACTTAGTCATATATCAACTCAAAAGGGCTGGGACATACACCAAAACAACTAAGAAGGCAGCCTGGTAGTTTTATGGGAGAATACTGTGTCACATACCTCCTCAGCTGGGATGGGACGTCATACCAACACAACTAAGAAGGCAGCCTGGTAGTTTTATGGGAGAATACTGTGTCACATACCTCCTCAACTGGGATGGGACGTCATACCAACACAACTAAGAAGGCAGCCTGGTAGTTTTATGGGAGAATACTGTGTCACATACCTCCTCAACTGGGATGGGACGTCATACCAACACAACTATGAAGGCAGCCTGGTAGTTTTATGGGAGAATACT
>PNEQ01131081.1:0-16238 GCA_003012365.1 Medauroidea extradentata
TAAACATTTATTTCCTTTAGTTAGATACAAATAATGTCTACTGTATACGTCATTTACACGTTTTATTAACATATTTCAGTGGGACATTTGAGCGTAAAATCAACCTTGTCTGAATGTTCTATGTACGTATAATGGAGTTCTTCTACATCCATGATGGATGTATATTGTACGTAAAATTTCTGTATTTGTGTTTATTGGGTTTAATTAGCACTCCATCGATTTTGTTGACTAACACAAATGAAGCCTTGCTAGGCAATCGCAGCATGAAGAGCAAAAATTTTTTGTTTATTATTATTACTATTATTATTGCTACTATTATTATCCAGATATATGAAATTCAACAGATAACGTATATCCACTTCCCTTAATTTAATCATCTATAGGTCGTTCGCGATAAGTGAACACTAAATATTTAACCTTTGAAAAAAAAATGACTAGCCGTTACGGCATATAATTCGGCATTAACAATAGTGACATTTCTCGTTGCACGGTTGGCCTAATGTAGTTCCTTACATATTTACCTATTTAAATGTAACAATTCTGAAATATAATCAACCAAATTCTATATATTTGTGTTTCGTATAATTAGTAAGCATTTTATCATACTATATAGGTTTCTGCCGACCGCACAATTTATCTTACATGCGCAAACATCAAGTAACGTATCCATATAGGTTAGACATTTACCATCGTTAGCCGTTACGCGCGGAAAGATACGAATTGTTTGAAAATAGAAATTTTTGTGTTAAGAAAATTAATAAAATAGACAAAAAATAAAAATTCCAAGATTTTTTTTAATACAAAAATATTTTGCAATGGATTTAAAAACACGTCAAACTGTAAGTATCCCGTGACACGTAGATTCAGTGTGAATTATTTAATTTATTTCTGTTTATTGGTTTTCGATGTTTATAAGAACTAAAAACGTGCAAATTTCTGCTTTGAAGTGCCATTATGGGAAAACTGGCTGAGCTATTTTTTTTTGTTAGAGGAAAATATACTCCCTAGTAGCGTCTGCAAAACTAACACTATTTCATACAATCATACAATTATGATTTTCCCCACTTGAATGCCGGAAGGCCACTCTTTAGTTTTACAGTGGTTTCGAAAATATATTTAATCACAAATTAGTACATATTACAAACATACATTCTCAGAGTTTTAACACTTATATACCATCGTTTGTATCTTAACTTTTCTGGTGCAATACACCAAACTGATTTTTTATATTTTTGCCCATGAAATATCACATTTTTGTTTTCAAAATAAGCCACAATGAAGGGGAAAAAATGTTTTGCTAGCAAACGGTAAATTGTTTTTAAAATCGCTCTAGCATAATTGTGCATGGTATAACTGTACACAGTCTCAAATTTTTGCAAATTACTTCCTTTAAAAAATTTGACTTTTTTGCAGTTGTTTCAAATAAATGAAAGATCATGTCCTTAAGAGGAGTCTGTTCCGGTGTCAAATTTTCGCGTTTGACGCGTAAGAACAGAGGAATGATTATTGGCAATGTACCGCACTCGACGAGAAGCATATCGCCTCTATTCGCAGCGTGCCAAACTGGTGTGCAAGGATTTCGTTGCAGTGTATTCCCTATGGTACTTGCTGAGACAATAACATTTTATTTTTGGATAGCTTGTAATAAATGTCAACGCATGCTTCTAGTTTCGCTTTTTACAAATTCGGGTGGCATTTTCGAAGGTCATTCTCGGCCATATGCGTTTACGTTAAATGTTTTGTCATGAATGAAATAACACAGCGAATCACTTCCGGCACGGTGAGCTAAATTGTGTAAAATGTTTGTAGATAGAGTGCAGTCCTTTAATATAATTAATTGATTTGGTTAATGACTACTTCTGGTGATGTACAGTACTTAAAACTAAGCTCTATCTAAATAAAATTGTCAATTTACATGAAGATGCCTAGATTCTATTGGAAAGGAGTTTGCATCAAAAGTATAACAATCCGTCTTCAATTCAAAGATGGGATAAATAATTTCACGTTTTAACTATATATTTTTGTGAATGCTGTGGTTTGATTTTTCTGCCCCAAGGCTATGTGTTACTTTGATAACTTGAACTTCAAATAAGGTAAAAAGTCGTTATAACCTAGGAAGTCCTCTGTTCAGAAACTCTGATTATAACATTTTGGCAATAAAAGATAATGAGTGAAAGAAGAAAAGTTTTTTTTTCCCCTTCCTTCACGCCCCAAGATAACGACCTAATCTTTCTCAGTTTTCTTCTTTCTACTTTCCTGCTCGCTCACAAAGTTAATCTGCTGTTCATTACACGAAAGACATAATTCAATTGATTCGTGATGTGGGTAGCGAAGCGAGCGAAACTTTTTTTTTTCTCCCCGTCGAGAGGGCCTCGCTCACACTTTTGTGCACTGCAGAGGCTGGCCCTCGGAGAGTTCACGTTCTCTTAACGTTATTTTTCCCTCCCTCCTAGTCTCACCCCCCTCCAACCCCTCTCGGGCACCCCGCCCTGCCACCATCCATCCCTTATGTTCCTACCTACTACTTGTTATCCACAGCGCGGAGGAAAAGTGTTATTTGGTGTTATTCTCTTTCCTGAGCAGTAATTTACAGCCAACACGTTCGGGCATCAATCCTGCTGCGAAAGGACCTCTGTATATCGAGGGTAAAAGAAATGCACGTGGGTCAGCAAATTTCGCCTCCCCTTACCACTTCTCTCTTCCCTTGCCCCTCTGCTTTGCCGCAGTCCGGCTCCTGAACCCCTGCGGCCATTATCCTTGGAACCAGAAATTGGGTACCAGCAAGGGGTTACAAATAATTACCCCACCAAGTCACCAGTTCCAGAGGCCAAACATAGCAGGAAGCTGACAAACCGTTTTTCGAATTCATGCCTCTTCCTAAAAATGTTTTGCTTATTTCTTTTAATAACAACATTTATTTACGTTCTTTATAAAAATAACATCCGGGCAATAATTTTAAAATTGGTGAAAATACTATAATTCAGTCTGACATTGAACAAAATTAGGCGTTGTGAATTTAAATTATTAGTTATTCTTGGTGCTCGAATTTAGGAGTATGCAAAATCCTTTAAAAATTTTTAATTAGCAAAATAAGGCTTCGTACCTTCATTAATTAGAGGTAGCGTACGAATTTAAATTACACTCATATAGACAGGCCTCATTTGTAAAATATGCACTTTGAATAACTTGCATACGTCAACAAATACTCATTTACTAGTATTAAATTTATTTTTATCATTGTTTACGTAAGCGCATATTACATAAACATATAATTAAACCGTTGACCTTCTTGTGTTTCCCTGATAACTTCAATATGTAGATTTATTTCACAAGTCTGCTGAAAATACAACCACGGCATTTGTTAAGCACACATGAAAACAACGTTTGAGCAAACCTATGTCGGTTGGTTTACAACAGTATTAAATAACTTGATAATATCACACAGCAATATAGGGAATACGCAGCTTTTCTTATCGATCAGTTTCATAGCAAAGTCTGCGAGACTAATGAGAGATTCCTACGCCTGGTTACTATCAAATTGTAGTACACGTACGTTCACAAAGAATCGTCAACGGGCGTTGCTACGAAACATAGTTTTGTTATTTGCACAATGTGGTGACCTCGAAAATAACTTCGCTGAGATAATGTGGTTCTTTTATTCATTAACGCCAATACAGTACTGCAACTTTCTCGTACTACAACATTCAATGTTCAAGTCTTAATTTTAGAATAAAGTATACTCACTTATTATCAAGAATCAACAGGGCCGCGGGGGCCGAGGGGTCAGACCTCTCGCCTCCCACCAAGGCGGTCCGGGTTCGATTCCCGGCGGGGTCGGTCCCCGGATTTAGGCATGTGGGAATCGTGCCGCTGGTCAGCGGGTTTTCTCGGGGATCTCCTGTTTCCCCCGCTCATTCCTTCCGGCGCTGCTCCATACTCACATCATATCACCCCTCACTGACCAAAATCTCTCAATCACTGAAGAATCAACCATTGAAGTTTACATTAAAATTTACCATGCAGGATGTTTTTATAAAATACAAGGTATAACGTTCTTTATCCTGCTAGTGTCGTTCAACAAATATACCTGAAGTTAAACCATCCGAGGGTTAAATCTCGACAGTTAGGAGTTCTGGAGTGTGTAAGATGTATACGATGTTTCAACAGAAGTTTAACTAAGTCACACTTCAATTTTCACCAGCCTAATGATGGATAATCATTCAAAGTGGCTACATTAATGTTCATACGCATTCCATATTTATCGGTTGTTGGAACTACAGTTTTACAGGTCTTGGAGCGATTCTACACAAGACTCTATGTCAACTCACCGTGCAACCCACGGTAAACCATGTGAAACAAATGAAATTCATAGTTTCAGTGAGGTGTACGCCATTTCATATAAGTTTGGATAGATCTGACATAAACTTATGGACAATAATTTGTAATATTCTGTAATTTGTGTCACTACACAAGCCAAACTTTGTAGTACAAATGCTAAATTGGACGTTTCTGATTCATTTTAGAGCTAAGACTGTCTTGTATTGTGCAACAAATCACAAAATACTGAAAATTTTTGCCCATGAGTTGCTGTCAAATTTATCCAAACTTAAATGAAACAGAGTATACGATCTACAAAGTGTTGGAAAGAAAATGTACTTTCTTATGGTAGGGTTTGGCAGAGGCAATAGTTACGCTGCTATCGCAAAAGGGACCAGAAAAATACGTAATCGTAGTAAAATTAAATTTAAATATGCTTGGAAATAACATAAGTAATTTAACTCAATTTCAAATTGAAAAGAAACTAATTTCAAGTTTTAAATTATCCATTTAATGTAACTTAAAAATCAGGAAACTGCGTCATTGGTCAGTTTGCACACATTAGCGATACCAGCGCTCAAGCGGAATAAATTTTCCCTGTGACAATCTCATAACATTGCCTTTTCTAGCCTGTAGTAGAATTCCCCTTAGCTTCAGCTATTCAACAGTTGGATTTTTTCCTTGATTCCGGCATTTGATACAAAAAATTAAAAACTCTGTAAAGTTATTATTTTTTTACTTACATATTTCAAATGCAGACATACTCTGCACACACATAATACTTTTTTTGTTATGCTGCGATATTTTATCAGAAGGGGTCAAACGTCAAAGCAATTTGACACACATAGGTCTTTTCGATATAACACGAGGTACTTGTGCAATAAAAATACTTAATAGAGTAGATCAACAACGGGATACTAAATGTTCTAACAATTGCGCACCTTGTGACATTAGTACAGCATTGGTGATTCATATTTTGTGTGTTTAAATAGTTTGTTTCACAATTTTGTGCACGAATGGAATAAAAATAACGCAAAATAATCAAACGCTAAAAAAATACAAGGTAATTACAACAACTAAGGAAGCAAAAATATCAGTAAGATGTGATATTTTATGTCACTATGACTAGGATAAAATTCTGTTAGCTCATAAAACTACATCTTAAATCACGATCACACTTGAAAACAAAACTGTTCCGTTAAATATATTCGGCAGCCATGTTTGGCCGTGTTTAAAGCTTAAACATGTTTGCGAAGTTACACGACTGAATAAACCCTATGCACTTTCTAACCTCAAAAAACTTTAAACCTGAAATTCACCACATTTTATTACTATCACACCTACACTCAACATCAGTGAATATTCAGTTATTATATATTATCTATCTGAAATACTACTGTGAGTGTAAAGTGGATATAATTATTTTACACATTAAAGTTATTTTAATTTAACGAGTGTAAAATGTCGTACCAAAAATCAGCCATATTTGTTACACAGATCGTTACTCCAAGCAGCCAATAGGAGAGAAGCATCAAAGATATGTCGTTCGAAACTACATATGAAACCAACTTACTTTGAACGAGAAGAGACTGCGATTTGAACTCGTTCGTAGCTCGTGTAACCGCTCAATAAAACTGAACATGTTTAAGTGAAGTAGTTCTGTATGCAGTGTGACCACGTCCTTAGTTTCGGAAAGTTGAAACTACGGTACTCATAGCAGAAACAATTGCGCAGTGTGTAAATGCAGCTCCTGCTCTTACTTGGAGCATAAATTTCAGGGTAGAAATTATAGCAGCACCTCCACAGACACGCCAGGGAACAAAATAAATAAAGACGGAGAGGTGGGAAGTCTTGCCACGGAGAAGAATGAAAATGACGGAGATGGGGAGGAACGGGAGCAGAGAAGGAGGGCATTGTATATATTTCTTCCTTTACGCCTTCCAATCTCACCTCTCTCGCCCGCACGCCTTGCCCTTTATCCTTCTCTCTCTCTGTTTCCCCTTCTCTCTCTGTCTCTTCTTGCAGGCTTTTCCCACTTGGAAGAAAAGCACTTTCATAAATCTGCTAAGAGATATATGTGCGCACAATTTCCGGGATCCGGCCATTAAAGTTGCTCCATTGCAATGCTGCTCCTTGCTTCCAGTCTTCTCTCTCCCTTTTTCTCTTCCTTGCTTTCTTTCTCGCTCTCCTTTCTTCTTTTTCCACGACTCTCGCATCATTCTTAGCACATGACCACATAATGGACAATATGACTGAACCTTGAGACGTAAGACGGCATCGGGCACTGGTTTCGATTAACTGCATCGTGAAAAATTGTTTTCATATTTACTACTCATTTATTCACTTCTAAAAGTAAATTATACAAAGTTACATATTTTCATGTGTGTGCACGGCACTTTCCTTGAAATTGTCCTTAAAAAACGTACATGTATAATGGAATAATTGCACTCTTGAATTTTTACCACAGTTACCATTGGTATATCTAGGCGTACTTCAAGACTAACACATATATTAAGGTGGCTGCCTACCCGCGCGATAAAGGCTGAAAAGTTATGGAACTATAAGGGCGCCCTTGAAACGCTCATCAGATGTCGCATCGTCACAACGGCCCAAGCACTGAACTAACGTCCAAGATACCCGCCGATCCATTTTTGCTATGGGACTGTAAACAGTGACCATATAATTTTACTGGTGGAGAGTCTGCATCAAAGCTCAGTGCACGTCTCAATCTGAGATTCACATACATCTGGTTAGTACATTTTGAAGTATGGCAATCTGAAAACGCCGTTTTGACTATGTTGGAGGACTTAGGAACAGTGTTTTTAATGGGCATTATGGCTTGACAACGACGTTCCGATCTTGTTCGAAGTGAGTTTTCTTTCATAGGTTGGCACAATGGGCGAAATAAAAAAAGTCTCGTTAAAAACCTACTAACTCACTGCGACGCATTTTAAGATCGCGGTAGGCGGCACCCTTAAGAGGCGCTCCTACAGGACTGTTGAATATTGTTACAGTTTTGGAACTAGTACATGTGTTTCCAGTGACCTAGTTTGCAGAATAGAAATCGATTAAGTCGACGGTTGTTGGATAATTTAAAAATATTGCGCGTATTAGAAGCACTTTTTCCGAGCCCACTAATTTAACTGTAAAAAGTCCTTTCCTTTTAGTAATGTCCCAAATTTAGTACCGTAGACTGGAGTTTCATTATCCCACATAATATATTTTTAGTGTCATTTGGCGACGAAACAGACAATAAGAACCGAATGCTTAAATATTACATTACTGTACGCCTGCTCAGCGCATTGACTGTAAGGGTAGTGAGATGCTAGGTACGAACATCACTATAGCCTTTATCGCTTCTTTGCTTCTGAGTAGCGCAAAACTGCTCTATGTGGGCGGCGCCCTTAAGAATTAGTGATAGTCACCAACTTGATTTTTTGTGTTTTGTGTCATTACGTTTCTTATGAGTACATTTTTAGAACTTTAACCTAACTACGAAACAGAATACATACTGATAGCATTTTAGTCACCGTAAATATATAAATTCGTCTTTACTTTTGTTACAGATCGAATTGCAGCTATATTATTCTTATTTATTTTTTAACTGCGATTTGATCTGCAACAACAGTAACGGAAAATAAAGATTTATGGTCTCTAAAATTCTATCAATATGTATTCTATCCCGTAGTTAGCACAAAATACTAAAATTCAAGATGGTGACTATTACTGATTCTTAAATACTTCCAAGAGGTACGTGTTTCAAAATATTCTCTGTGTATCCTCTAAATAGAAATACAAATTTTAATTTATTAGAGCATTACTAATTTGTTTTCTACATACAGTTCAGCTATTGCTTGTTCACTTCCATAAAGTGAGATTACTTTGTCCAATTCCGAGGTTACTTCCCACCACATAATTTTATGGAATTAACTGATTACTGAATCTCTACCTGTTAAAGACTTCACCACCGCCAGTTTTAATAATAAACAACACTTTAGAGAGAATCCTGGAATTTTTACACGCAATGAAATTAATCTGGTGGTGCTAAGTAACCCCATTTTACGGTATGTGGTAAAATATTGTAAGTTATGAGCTGACATACTTACTTAAAATGGGTTTATAAAGACTTATTTACAGGAAAATGTTTTTATTCCGGAAAGAAGGTAGTGAAAATTATATATTTTATTTATTTGTGTACTAGAGTCCATTACTGCCCAAGTGATTGCAGTGGCCGACTATATTTGCCGAGTAAGCATAATACCTTGCATAGTTTAATCCAAATGTATGTGCGAAAAAATAATTATTACTGGGTGATTTTGATAACAACTGAGATATTAATTTTTACTCTGACAACACACAGCTGGTCTGATATTCTTCCTCTCAGCGGCCAAATTAAATCTTACAGTGGTAAAGGAGTGAAAGAAGAATTACAATAATATTTAATTTTACAGGCAAAGGAAAAAGCAAATGCGTTTTATATTAGTCAATGGGCTCTTAGTGTAATAAACTTTAGTTAAGTCTGCCGAAAAAAATCACAACATTCGAAAATACCACACCAAATTGCGTTTGGGGAGTAGGGAATGAACATAAACCTGGGCACTGGAGTGTGTAAACACACTGAACATTTATTTTATTTTTTTTTTTTTTTCAAATTGAATACCAAAATAAAATTTTATGACTTAAAAAAAGTTTTATCAGTCAAAGATACACTAATTTCAATAACAGATGCCACAATTGCAAGTAAAAATTATTTCAGTTTTAGCCAGAAAGGTAAAATAAATTGTGTTACCTCAAGTAAGACATAAGCTTGGTACATTTTACTTATAGACCTGGGAAAGCATCTTGATCTCATTTAGTTTAATATAATTTCCATACATAATGAAAAATTTATTTTTTTCCTTTGAACAACGTTTTACACAAATATTAGTTATCACAGTCAGCCGTTAAGGAAAAAACTGTTTTACCAACGAACTTGTTTACAATTTACAATACCAAAATAACATATCAAAGTTGAGATTACTGGCACAGATCAATACACAATAAAATAATATTTCTAGGCTTACAACATAGATAAATTAATTCTTAACAATTTAGGTAAGTCATTCTGAAGAAAAATACACGCACACTTGCAACATTAAATAAACTGAACATAATATCATTGATCTGACATTAAAAAAATTATTTAAAACATTCTAGTAAGAGGCTTACCTAAAACAGTTTACAATTTTACAATATCTAGGGTGCTATTAAATATAATCACTGCAAACATGGGTTGAATACCATTAAAGGATCAAATCTAGTTATATTTGCTGTTTACTATTCTTTCACTAATTTTCAAAGGGCCGTACGGTTAGTTGGCAGACTCTGAGTACACAAGCCAAAATAAAAAACAATGCTTTGATCGGTCCGTTAGGCAAATATCTATCACGAGCTGTTTCGTACACAATTAAAGAGGTTAACAGAAATCCCAGTGGTATATCATTCATTCCACCAACCGGGTTTTTGGTTCTATGAAGATGACGTAAAGAAACATTACACCGTTTTGACTTACAAACATTACATAAAAATTATAAACTCGCAAACAAATAAAATTCCCACTGGAATAATATTGGCCTGTGTTAGACTAGACAGAGTCGACAGAGGCTTGCACCGAAAAATCAAAAGATTCAATACCTATGTGCCTCGTCTACCATGCGCTTAAAATGCGTTGCAGCGTGTTCGTAAATAATTTTTTTACGAAACTTTTCCACATATGCCCCATGTTTCAATGCATGAAAAATAAATACGCTTCAAACGATGAATGTAGGGTTGTTTCATAGCAACACGTCGATCAGAAAAATCATTTTGGATCCACTCAACATGGCTCAAAACTGTTTTTTCGCCATGTTACAACTGAAAAACTACTCACAGCAATCGTATCAAACTACCGTAGAAGAATGTAATGAACTTTAAAAACTTTCTACCAATGAAAATATGGGGTCACCTCTGAAATTGTCAGTCAGGCGAGTGATCTACCACACCACTGCACGCCGTTTCAGTGTCTTGCAGTAGAGGCGATACCGCACCAGATGAGCCGGTCAACATCGCCCTTGGTGCCATGCCTCAGTCTCACAAACACACGGCCAGTAGGCGGCCGACACTTTAGAGAATGTTTACTGACTGATTAACAATCACTTTTATGCAAGGATATTGGTCAGCAGCAAAAAATAGAAACAAGCCACGTGCTTAGTGTAACTTCCATCTTGCAGACATTTTCGGTGGCAATAAGAGCTTGGTTATTTTATTTTTTTTTTTTTTAATTTGTTGGATTTACTTACGTGTTCATTTATACTATTCATCCAGTTTTTTATGTTCTTGAATTATATTTTGTTGAAGGATGCAGCTTTTAAAAATCAAATAGACCTTTCAAGGAGAAGAATGTTTATTCATTTCAGTATTTCCAACAGTAAATCAACTATAAACTTCCAGTCTTGGCCGTGTATTTTGCCGTCTCTCACATAATGACCTGCAAGTTTTGTGACTACTAAGGTATGCAATACACGCGACATAAACAAAATGCTTATTCGCTTTTGATTTTCTATGTAAAAAGAACCTAGAATTACTAGTAATCCATGATTGCCGGTAACGTAAGGTTGCGGATAACCTAGTACTGCGCTTTTCCAGTAAACTAGGGATTTCGAGTGAATATCCATTACTGTGATCACGTAGCACCTTGATACATCACAGTTTTGGGGTATTCACTAAGAATTCTTGCATGAACCTCACTTTTGCTTATTCACTTAGGCCTTTTTTTTTGTATCACAATTCAAAAACGTGAGAAGAGCGGTGCATCATATAAATTTAGTTGACTGTCAATATTTGTTAATTATCTGTTCATAGCTTAACTGATACTAATCTCATTTTGCCCTCTAAGATGCAGCAGACGTCTTTAATTTCTCATAATTCCTTGTATTACATTTTATTTGTCCCTTTTGCAATTACTTTAAGGCTAGGGGCCCCTATTTATGCTATTTTAGTCAGATTTATTTTTTAAATCCTGAAAGGGAGCATATATCACGAAACCGTTGCGTAGAAATGTTGAAAATTATTTGTACTATGTGGCCTAATTTTTTCGAAACATACGTTATTATAATTTTGGCTAGCTATTGACTTTCAGAAAATTTAATTAAGTCGATAATCAGCCAAAATTATAAAAGCTAATATTTTGAAAAATATTGGATAAAAGTACAAACAATTTCAAACATTTCTATTAAAGGTTTTGTGTTATCTGCGCCCTTTCAGGATTTAAGAATAACTCTCAAAAACAGCATAAATAGGAACTCAGGGCCATAAGTATGTTTCGAAATATTCATAGAGAAAAATGCACCCCTCTCTCTTTCTCTCTCGTTGTTTGCTACAAACGAATTAGCAGTTTTTTTTACACTTAATGAATATTGCGATTAAAAGTGTAATTCAGTTACTGTAAAATTTACTAAAATTTTCTCCGTAATGAATCCAAAAAGGAAAATAATATTGTATACCCATTTTCCGAAAATCTACGATATTGTTATGTTGAGTTTCGCAAATTTCTTGTAAAAATAAAAAAAAAACATTGTAATTCACAACAGCTAGGTGCCGATTATTAATTCGTTTTAAATTAAAAAAATATGTTAGGAAGTTCAGTTTTTCTCTTTTTCAAATGTATTTTAAACTTACTAGCAACATTTAAGGGCCGCGAATTTATTGTTGTGTTACCTGACTTTGATGTATTGAAAAATAGTTCACAAACTTTTGATTGTAACAGTACATACCATACTGTGTAGCCTGCTGTCACAATGCGAATTCTATGTCAAATTCCAATTATTGTGATTTGAAAATAAGTTTCGGATAAGCGTGACATTTATGCTCAAAGCTTCAAAGTCAGTCACAGCTGTTCTGATACCTAGTAAGTTATGTCCACCGTACGATACCTTGATACTTTCTAGAAGCCCGGTTTATAGTTTGGATCTGTTTCCACACCAAATATGTATCCTTCCGCCAAACGCCAACAATGACATTTCCAGGCTGACGGCTGCACTGCAAGCCGAAGTACATTGTTCATACGCCGCCATTAACTACGTCATCTCTCAAATATTGTAATATATGCTGAATGCAAATACACTTTATTTAATTTAATCGCATTAAGTACATACTCCATTAAACTATTTTCAATATTATAGCCGTTGTTTACAATATACAGAAGAACAATTTCTACGACACCAATGTCAAGCCAACCATCCTCCAAGTATTGTATAGCAGACGTGCTTAACTCATTTTTAAAATAATTATTACGAACAATTTTCATACCCGCGGACGTGTAACAATAAAAAATGTATTTATTTACTTATCTCGCCATATTGCTTTTTCGTTTGCATACATAGTTGTATGCTAATAACGGAAGAAGTTTACGTTGTATTTTTTTCTTCAACAGTTCGTTTGTAAAAGTATAAACTTACCGTACGGCGGGTATAGCGATGTGGTTGGTAACAAAGTGATTGAAACTACTTTGAGCCTGAGTAACTTTAAGTATCTTGTACGTTTTTCAACTTAGAATGTCATTTGCACATGCGCGTGTTTCGTGATAATGTAAGGTTCGTGGAGGCAGAGGCTTGTAAAGTTGCCTCGAGGAAGTGTGTCTGCGGCAGATGGATGGGAATCTTCTCATCCAGGTCTCCAACCGAGAGGCAAAGCTCGATAGAATTCACACCAGGTCCGCTCCACTCGGCGCGCTCAATCCCCGAATCACCTACGAAAGGTCAAAGAAAATCTCTTTTCCTCTCGCAGCAATTTGTCTCCCCTGCCGGCGCCGTAATCTTCAAGAAGGAATAACATCGTCGCCGGCTAAAACGATTACGCCCGATTACTGTTAGCAGCTGTAATCCGCGGAAAGCCATTAAAGGCGGGGTCGCACTTGGAAAATATCGGCCGTCGAAGGAGTTTCGCCACTTCGCCGGAGTGAATCTTAAATCCCTTGGCCGAGTGTTTCTCGGTCGTAATGACATGCAGATGGTTCGGGAAACAGCCGTTAAAACACTAGGGGTTTGTCAGGATGTCGTCAGGAGCGGTTGCACAAAGAAGACGTGACCATATAACTACAGAACTGCAGACAGAGTCGACTTTGTTGCGTGTTTGAAGTGTATTTTTCGGACTAAACCAAAATATATAGCCTACACTGTTAAAAAAATCCTAAACAGTATTTGATAGTTTTTAACCCATTCTCATCAGTACGCATACTACTTTCCGTAGTTTTTCTTTTTGCCGTTCCTAGCCTGAAGGGCTTTATCGGCTGTTACTACACGTGTCAAGTGTCATCAGCAAACATTACAACGTTTTCTAAAAACGAACAGGAACAGTAGCATTAATATTTACGAAATTATTTTATCATACATACTTTCTTAACTCTCCTATACACTGCGATAGTACATTTACAATTAACTTTTTACAGTGACATGTTTTTCATTGGTTTTATGATAACATTTTTGATCCAATAAAAAATTACATCTCAGAAGTTTTGCAAATTAGCATGCTAATGTTAATATTTTTCTATTGCCGCAGCTTGCTTATAGTAAAAGCTGCATCACTTCCAGATATAGGATGAATATGAACAAACATACCATGAAGTTCCTAGTAAAAGTACTCATAATATTCGTGGAAATAATTTTATTTGCATTTCAGAAACTTTTGTACAGTTACGAAGTAATCCATAATTTCACAAATATTTTTTTAATGCAAACATGTTTCTATGGTGTATGTTTAAATTTGTATTATGTAGGGCTGCTACGTCAAAACGTTTTTTTTTTTTTTTAACTGTCGTTATTTTACGGGTGAAATATTATCTACTATAGTCAATTGACTAACAAAATAAGAGAAATTTGGTCTGTGTCACTATGCAACAACTTGAGAATATGAATAAAATTGGGTAAATATATTACTGGAAGTAATGTTTCCAAGTTGAACAGGTTTCAGTGAAAATTTTCGGATGTCTTGCATCCAAGAAGATTTAAATCTTCGAAAATAAAATTGGTGCAGAAAACATCCATGTGAACCAACAATTCAGAAATTGTTTGTCTGTTTGCTTTATTTATTCAACTAATATTAAGATAATACCCCGAAATGTTTTACACTACTGTATTAAATATAAATATTACCTTACACCCATTTCTCAACGCACAAAATGGTTGATTGCAAAAAACACTGTCAAACGTCAAAAATTAATCTGTCGTGCAAAGTTAATCAGTACTTAACTTCATAGACAAACCTGAATTATATCCAGCTTATGTAAACTTTCCTCGATCTTAATCGTCTAAATTCCAAATGTAACGTCCTAATTTTTACATATAAGTTAAATGTAGTGACACAAAGTTTTATCTGACTAAGTTCGATAATTGTTCCTTATTACGTTACGTAAGAAACATACTTAAGAAAAATCATAAGAAATATTTACATTCAAATGCTTAAATACCTTTACTATTGAATCAGGTTTTCTTCTTTGTAAACCTATCATTAGAATTGTATGTAAACAAAAAATGTATTATTTAAAGGCAATTTTTTTCTAGCCTTACTGGAAGAAGAACCAGGGAACACCTTAAGTTCTATCTTTGGCACAATTTTACTGTGTAACCTGCAATTAAAATATAGTACATAACTTAGTATTCACGAGTCAATGACAGTGTAGAACATACACTTAAATTTATTTCGATTACAGTTAAATTCATTAGCGAAAATCGAAAAAAGTTCAGATAGAAACGTATATGTAAACAATCCTTACAATGTTTATTCAGCACGGATAAAATAATTTTTTAATTTCGCTAAACAGGTGAAAAAGTATAAAATCTTTGCAAGGAATACTAAAAATTTTAAAATATTTAGAATATTGTTCGATGGACTGAACAGCAATGTTTTTCATTTAAAGTTTTAAGAAGGTACATTATGAAATGAAAGTACAGGTTGTACAATTTTTGAGTTAGCATAAATAAGTGGACTTTTTCTCTACTGAAAATATCTGACTGCTACTTAAATTAACTTTTGAAAAATTCCTAAAAAAAAAAGTGGTTGATAGTTTACAGAAATTTTGCTCTCATATTCAGATGTTTCCGATTATTTAGTAAGCTTTGTAAAGAAAATTGTTTAATGTGCCCACCAAACAAGTAACAGAATTTTGAAGAGGTCGTCAGATACATACGGCGATGAAAAACATTATTTGAAAATTTAGAGTAAATAACAACATATTATTTAAAAAACTGTTTATCTTTAATGAAAGTGTGCATAGTGTTTAGGTTAAAATTGGAAACGAGCACAACGTGGTATGCAGTGTCTGTAGATGGAGTCAGAAGGTGGCCCTACGGACTCCTCAACTTCACGACATAATCCCGCCGTGTTTGGACTCGAATTTGTCCTTACAAGTCCTATAGTCCAACGTGGTGTGCAGGGACTGAAGATGGAGTCAGAAGGTGGCCCTAGGGACTCCTCAACTTCACGACATAATCCGTCGTGTTTGGACTCGAATTTGTCCTTACAAGTCCTATAGTCCAACGTGGTGTGCAGGGACTGACGATGGAGTCAGAAGTTGGCCCTAGGGACTCCTCAACTTCACGACATAATCTGTCGTGTTTGGACTCGTTGAATTTGTCCTTACAAGTCCTATAGCCCAACGTGGTGTGCAGGGACTGAAGATGGAGTCAGAAGTTGGCCCTAGGGACTCCTCAACTTCACGACATAATCTGTCGTGTTTGGACTCGTTGAATTTGTCCTTACAAGTCCTATAGTCCAACGTGGTGTGCAGGGACTGACGATGGAGTCAGAAGGTGGCCCTACGGACTCCTCAACTTCACGACATAATCCCGCCGTGTTTGGACTCGAATTTGTCCTTACAAGTCCTATAGTCCAACGTGGTGTGCAGGGAC
>PNEQ01131082.1:0-16238 GCA_003012365.1 Medauroidea extradentata
CGGCCTTAGAGTGCTGCTTCACCGATAGCGCACATGGCAGTCAAAGCCGCGTAGGAGGAAAAAGTCGTGCCGACACCGACAGAGAGCGATAGTTGTGCCGTGTGGTCAGATGTGCTGCCTGGGTTATCTTGAGTTAAAAAGAAACCAGTATTCAATTAAAGAATGGAAAACTGGAATATAACAGAGGTTGATAAAGCAATACGATTGTATTTAAGCACAGATGCTACAAAGCTATTATTTTACACTGTGGAAGTGATGCAGCCACTTCATTTAAATGATAAATCAGCGTTTTTATACATTGCAAAGTCGTATCTTTCGCCCAGAATGCAAAGAAAATTGAAGTTAATCACGCAAAAAGAAAATGTTCTTGCATGCGAAAATTGTGGAGGTAAAGAATTAATGGATTATGATTTAAGTGGTCTTACATGTACAATTTGTGCAGTAATACATGATACATTTTGGAGCCGCAGTTCGTACAGCGGTTATAAACAAAACAGTTATACGAGCGAAATGAACTCCGAGAAAATGTTGATAAATATCTGTCGAGCTTAGAAAGCACACTTTCATTTGTTCAATGCAGTTCCATAAAATCTTGGTTACTAAACGATTATGATTGGTTAATAAATGTATGTACTGATATTAAAATAACTGAAAAAAGTAAAAGTGCGATGAATGCTCAGTATGTACTGTACAATTTGTTGCAGAAGAATGATTATCAATGCAGAGAAACAGATTTCAAGTTACCTAAGGTCAAACAAAGCAGAGAATGGCACGAAACTATTTGCAGAAAAATTTTCGATTACTTGCAGTGGGAATGGCATTAGTTTTAACCTCCTCAGACCCGAGCTACTCCCAAATAATTATTTACTCTCAGCATGAATGTACAGTATACTGTACATCCAACTTTGAACAGTTGAAAAACGAATTTAGAAAATTCTGTGCATCTGAGACCGAATGTACACTATTAGGTACATCCAAGCATTGTGCATATCCACCTAGTGCTGCTATCTATGTACCACAAAAAAATATGATAGGACACGTTTTAGTGTCCTGTCATCCATGATCATGGCCTTCACGAGTAACACAATGATAGTATTGAACTACGAGAAAACTACATTATAAGTCAAAAATATTATATATCATTCTATAAATAAAATTATAAATAAAAATGCTTTTAGATTATCGTGTAAACTATGCTGTATATTCTGCCTGAACTAAACTCTATGCTGTCGGCTTATTATTATTTACATTGTTTTCAAAACATAAACGTTAGTTACAGAGAGAGATAATGGCATGCAAAAAGCTAAACGCTTCTCAATTATTGTACCTAATTGAGAGGGGTGATATTTCTGATATTGAAGGGTTGAGTGGCGACGAGAACGAAGAAGATAACACTGTTGTCAACGAGGTAAATGGTGATGAAGAGGCTGTTGCACCAGATGATGAGACTGTCGTAGAAGAACCAGAGTCGGAGGAAGTTCAAGTAAATGTTCTTGAAGATAATGTTAGAAACATGCTGGAACTGACAACTAGAAAAACTGATATTGTGTGGCGAAAAGGAATTTTTACAACAAGAGAACCATCAGCTTTTCAGGGTGTGTTAGAAACATTTCCTGTCCTAAAGCCCCTGGAGTATTTCCAGAGGTACATTCCCAGGACATTTGATGAAAATGTGGCAATGTATACAAATATATATGCTCTTCAGTCAGGCGCTACGAAATTCAAGCCAACCACAGCTGCTGAAGTTGAAGCATTGTTTGCCATTCATATTGCCACAGGTTCCCTAAACTTTCCTAGGATTAGAATGTACTGGGAATCGGTTTTAGGCCTTCAGTTGTTCCAAGAGAGCATGACCCGAGATAGGTTCTTCCAGTTGAGAAACAACTTACATTTTGTGAATAATTTAGACAAACCTGAAGGCTGCACCGATGTATTCTGGAAGGTAAGGCCTATATATGATGTTGTACGTAGTCGTTGTTTGGAATTGGAGGTTGAGAGGGATCTGGCGATTGACGAACAAATGATCCCATTTACTGGGAAGCTTGGGGTAAAACAGTTTGTAAAGGGCAAGCCTAACCCCTGGGGCATTAAACATTTTCTTTTGTGTGGGACATCAGGTCTAGCATTCGACTTTTTGTCTTATCAAGGGAGTACCACTGGCTTCGACAACACTACAATGAAAAAGTTTGGGTTAGGGTCAGCAGTTGTACTAAAACTAAAGGAGAGATTGTTGCAACCTGGTCACGTACTATTTTTTGACAATTGGTTCAATTAATACAACCTATTGCAAATTCTAAAGGCTGAACTCATCTTTGCTGGTGGAACAACCAGAGAAAACAGATTTGCAAAGCCACCCTTTTAGACTGACAAGATGATGAAAAAGAATAATAGAAGGGGCTACAGTGAGGATCTAATAAGTGCTGACAAAGATGTAGTGCTATTTAAATGGCTAGATAACAGAACGGTTTTGATGGCATCAAATTTCTTGGACATAGGAGAAGAAGACGAAGTACGCAGGTACGACAAGAACTCTAAAAAAACTTATGTTCAAGTGCGTCGTCCAGCAATTATAAAGACGTACAACGAAGTGATGGGAGGAGTGGATTTGTATGACAGGTTCATCAGTTTCTACAGAATCTCCCTCCGGTCCAGAAAATGGACTTTGCGTATGGCGTTCCATGCTGTTGACATGGCGGTTGTAAATGCTTGGTTGGAGTACAAGCGGGATTGTAGAAACAACGGCATTCCACCAAAGAAGATCATGGACCAGTTGGCCTTCCGTTTGCAAATTGTGGACAGTTTGCTAAAAGTTGGCAAGACGGTGACCAAGAAGATGTGGTTCCTGAAGAAGAACATGCACCACCAAAGAGGAAAGAAAAGGCACCTAGTGCAAATGTTCAACTGGACAGTGTTGATCACGTGCCTATCCATGATCAAAAGAAAGAACCAACACGGTGCAAGAACAAGAGTTGCTCTAGTAAATTTAGGTCACACATCATGTGCACTAAATGCAAGGTCCACTTGTGCCTCACACGGGAGAGGAACTGCTTTCATGCTTATCACACTCCAAAATAGTGCATGAAAATTATGTCATATGTAAATTGTATGTTGGTTTTATTTTTATGCACTGTACCATTTCCAGTGTGTCCTAAATGATTGTTGTACTTTGTTGTTCTTTGTCTTCTTTCTTTGTGCAATGAGAAATTGTTTTAGTGTTGTACTACATATATCTTCAGCAGTGTGAAATCATATCTGTAATATATTTGTTATATCTGTATTCAGCTGAAATCTTGACAGGATTCATAGAAATAGTTTTTATTAGCGATAAGTTATTTCGAGATAAATATTGTTTTGTAAATGTAAGTAACTTACCTGTGATAAGTTTTATGCTGTTTTGTTGTTGATTTTCTTTTTTCAATGTGCAATGAGAAGCTAGTTTTAGAGTGGTATCACATTTATTTTCCACAAACAGTGTGAAATAATTCTTGTAATAATATTTTTATATTTCTATCCAGGAGAAATAATTATTGTTTGTTAGTCTGTATATATTTATGTTGGTTTGAAATATCTTTGTTCATTGCAAGATTCATTGAAATAATTTATTAGTAATAAGTCATTCTGAGACAAAAATTACTAATTTGTGTGATAAGTCGGATTGTACACTATACTGTACGTCAAATATTATAAATTTACACTTACCGAGTAATATTTTCTTTGGTATTTTTTAGTTGCCCGTAACACAAATATTATAGAAACGTTAAGTTTTTTATTTTTTGTCCTCTTAATAGTACACAGGGTCTCTAGGTCACATAAATTTTTATGTACATAATGGTGTACATAGGGTCTTAGGAGGTTTTAATGACACATGTCATTAAAACCAAACATACTTACACATTACTTTACAGAAGGCTTATGTTTACTGCAAAATTCACCTTTTCCTCTATGATTTATGGTACACTGCATGTTTACTTTCTTTCCTTTTTTAAATACATAGGCACAAACTTTACAAGCTGCTTTCTCATCTGGAGCAAAAGTCAATTCGCTTTCGTTTACATACGCTTCTTCTTCTACAGGCGTAGTTTCCATTTCTTTATTTACTAAAAAAAAGTAATAATTTAACACAACTAGGATCTCATTTCTAGTACTACTGTTCTTTCTGATAAATCAAAATCTATTAATTTGCCGTTGTCAACTTTAATTTCTACAGCAATATCGTTCACTTGAGCTGTTTGTACTGAAAAGAATAAAGGATAGGTGGGTTCATAATAAATAGTATCCCCAAAACCAAATATTGATCTTGGCTTTAATGTCGCAATTACGCTAGTTTCTCGATGGCTATATTCATCCTGTTTCATTATTATTCCATTTGCTAGGTTGCAGTGGATGTTTATCGTTTCAAATGGGATAAATTTTGGTTTAGTATCACCATAGTGATATTTGTCTTTTTCTAAGACTTTATTTTCTGTGAAATACAAAACTTCTCCATTTGAACCTCATTTACCGAACTGCAAATCAAACACACATTTTACCTTCACTATGTTTTTAACCTTGTCTAGTTCAAAAAATATATTATTATTTTCCCCAGTACCGCCCGTGGCAACAAAGTTGAATGGAGGAATTGTTTTCATAGTTTTTAGAAGCTCTTGTAAGCTGTATTGACCTACTGGAATTTCTATTACAGTTTCCTTCCTCGCCTCCCCCATTTTTAAAATAGAGTCGGTTTTTTATTTTTGTAATATTATGGGTTAGATATTTAGTGTAGAACTGAACTAAAGCAACAAAGTGCTCTTCTGTTTCTAAAGAATAATGAAGCCTTTTCTTTAACACTGATTTCTTACCACTCAGTTTGAATACTTTACTCATTTATTAACACATGAAAAAATTGTAATAAATAGATGAGCACTAAACAAAACAGGAAACTGAAAGAGGTCGATTGGGATGTTAAAATAAGGATACCAGACAAGATAGTTTCAACCAAACGTCATGGTGAATTGCTTCCTGATAACATACGTTGTCTGATAGTGGGGGTTGTTAGTAACTGTGGTAAGACAACTCTTATGATACATAATTTTATATATGTTCCAGGATGGTTGGACTTTGGTACTCTCTATGTGTGTTCAAAAAGTTTAAATCAACCGAAATATATTGCTTCAAGGGAGGATACAGATGCAGTCGCCAAGTTATTAAATGAGCCGATAGCATACTTCTTCACTTTAAATGAAGAAATGGTTGATGTAGATAAGTGTTGTACTGACTCAGTCGTAGTTTTTTATGATGTCATTCTTGTCAAACAAGACATGGTACGAGATTATTTTACTCGTGGTAGGAACAAAAGTATTGATTGCTTCTATTTAGCTCAAACATTCTCAAAAGGTTCAGGCACTTCTTCCTTTCGACACTTTTTGATTCAGGCACTTTTTGATTTAGTAACTTTTGGTTTAGGCACTTTTTGATTTAGGCACTTTTCCATTTCGACATTTTTTGATTTAGGCACTTTTTGGATATGGCTGAATGCAATCGCAGAACAGGGGGTGCGAGTGGGTGCGCTCGTATCGGCATTTTATAACTACTGTATATAATATAAGAAACTATTCCCTTTGCCTTGTCGAAGCATAAAACATTACAGAAATTTTGTAGGTCAAAATAAGTGCAGAAATTCCATTATTCCAACATGGAAGTTAATGATCCCTCTTAACAACGAGGTCTTTGGCGCTGGTGAAGGGTGACATTATGTGTGGCAAAGATGCCCAGATGTTGTAGAAATTATGCTTCGAAAACTATAACAGGCTACGTAAACGTATATTGTTATCCGCAAGAAGAAGCGCAAAAGCGGAAATGGTTAAGAAGTACACTGTTAGAAAAAATTTCCGTGAAATTACGAAAAGTACATGCAAAACAATTATCCAGAAATCTTCGTAAAATAACGGATACTTAGTTTTTCTTGATTACGGACAATCCGTTTTCCGCAAAAAAAAAAAAAATAATTTCTTTAAATTACTGGGACTCCATTTTCCAGAAGTATGACATAATCTTATTTCTAATGTTTTCTTGAGATCTTGACATACCATTTTGTAACCTGAAAAATTTTTCGAATTCGCAGTGATTCGAACAGACGACCTTATGACTGCCAGGCAGACGCCCTAACGATTGTACCTCAGTTACAAGGTAGTGATCAAGCGAGTTCCATGCAGTGAGAAGAGACAACTTTTGTTTTTGACATCCTGACTGTATAGAACTTCATTGTGTTCAAGATTTCAAAAATAAATAAAACAAGGAACAACTTGCTTAATCTCATAGATCCATAGAAAACACTTGACAATTCTACCCTTTACTGCCGGTGAAGGAAAGTTACTTCTCAAAGCAAAATTTTAAGATATATTCGACAAGTTTATAAAGTAATGTAATTCTTTGGTGAAAACTGCCCTGCGACTAAATTTGGAAGTCTTTCTTTCCTACGAGCACTGAGAGATAAAACAAACAATTAGTTTGAAATATTTTTACAGGTTCTACTCTTGCTGTACAAACATTTTTAAGATAACAATACAGTTTATAAATAAATACAGAAGTGGAGAATAATCTAAACATAAAAAGCCTACTCGGGGCTATTTTGAAGAAAAATTACTTATCTCACTTATTTACTCACATGGGTGATAAAAGATTTTTCTTTTTATCAATTCTTTCGTGGTTAGAAACTTGGAAATCACTTAGTTTGGCGTCAGGTTGTTAACTGCAGATGCACTGAAAGCTGTTCGTCACAGTACAATCGTTTTAGTAGAATTCATACGGTATTCACTTCATTACTTAGGAGTTTGCATACGTAGTCATAGGAAGTTGCAGACACAATTTGGAGGCAAGATTTAGTCGATATCGACAGCTATCAGCAATTCACTGAATAAGGTAAATAACTGCGCATTTGAAATATTATGGGGTTATATACTTCAAGGTGCGGACAGGTAACCTTTAATTTCGTTTCAAAGTTGCGAAAAATTAGTATTCTGATAACAGCAGTCTACCTTTGTCGACTGACACTTGTGCAAACTTAGAGGACTTTAGATTTACGTGACATCAGGGAAGAGCCACCACTGTTGTATATTAGTGGCTGCTCTTGCCACATATTAGGCTTGCGCATCAGCGTGGATACTGTACTGAACTTTTGATTCAGTTTCGTACTGACGGCACATGACATGCCGCACATAATCGAGTCGGACTAAGCGTTCCTAAAGTTGCTGTTATGTTGGTAGGAGAAATTACACATTCAGTAAACACAAGTTTCGGAAAAAGCACGAGGAAATAAAAAAGTTCCCTAAAATAATTATTTTGTGAACTTAGCTAAACAGTAAATTTTGCAGAATGAAGAAGACATAGAATTTGTGGATGATAAGACATTGCGGAAAGTCTATGAAAAATGTATTTTTTTCTTACTCTTAACATTAAGTTATATATAATTAAATTAAATTTCAGTCACTTATACTATATTTCTCAACATATATGTCTTTGGTTTATGCGCAAAAAGTTTAACAAATTAGCACCAAGTCCTGTAAATAGTACGAAGTATTTAGTACTGTGAAAATGTATGCACACGGAAGCAATTGACGGGCACGTGCCGTGTATGCCGCCAAATATCCAGAACGCCGTACACCTTCATAAAAGATGTTTAGTACCCTTTCCCGGTGCCTTTCCGAAACGGGATCCTTTGCACCCCGCACGCGGGATCGAGGCAGACCTCGAACAACTCGCACACCGGATATGGAAGAACGGGTATAAGAACACGTGGAGGCGAATCCCGGAACGAGTGTCCGGCGGATAGCTGCAGCTGAAGGTGCTGCAAAATCCGTAGTGTGGAAAGTTCTCAATGAACATTTACTGCATCCCTACCATGTACAGCGTGTCAAAGCTCTGCTACCCCAGGATCGGGCAACCAGGCTGCAATTCTGCCAGACGTTTCTCCAAATGTGTGCACATGATCTGCATTTCACTGCGAATATGTTGTTCACAGATGATGCGGGTTTCACGAGAGACGGTATCGTCAATTTCCATAATAATCACGTATGGGCCTATGCAAACCCTCACGCAACGGACGAGGGAAGACACCAGTACAGGTTTAGTATCAACGTTCCGGCAGGCATTTACGGAGACAGACTCGTAGGTCCCTACGTTCTACACAACACATTGAATGGTGCTAGGTATCGTAACTTTCTTCGGAGCCAATTAGCCTACCTTTGTTGCTGGAGGATGTCCCACTACAAGAACGCCTTCACATGTGGTTCATGCATGACGGGGCACCAGCCCATTTTCAGCCAAAAGTACGGTGACAGCTAACACGGGCCTTTCATGAGCGATGGATAGGTAGGGGAGGGCCAACACATTGGCCTGCCCGTTCCCTTGATCTTAACCCTCTAGACTTTTGGCTGTGGGGATGTATGCAGCCCCCCATACAAGATGTGGATACGGGAACGCGTGTTCCATGCCTGCGAAGCAACCCAGCAACAACCAGGGGTGTTCAAACGAATGCGTGAGACCATGCGGCGTAGGGTATAGGGCTGCATTGCTATGGATGGCGGTCACATCGAACACCTGTTGTGAAGGATAGTTCAGGGACATGGTGTTCATGGACACTACATGTACTACACCATAACCCGGTGGTTATTTGCCTACGATCAAACGTATAACTTCGTGCATATGAAATTAGATGTGTGTGCTACAGTGTCGAACATTGACATGACACTTATTAATAGTTGCTTCTGGGACTACCACTGCAGCTTCATTTGTGATTTTAACGAAAACGATGGCTGCTATACAGTTGTAACAGGAGCACCTTATTTGTTACACAGGTAACAACAAACCACCTTCAAATGTAAGAAAAACCTGACGGGAAAAAAGTTGTATGCAATTAGGGGGTATCCACCCCTACTATTTTCCTGAGGGTGGAATGTATCAAGCACCATATGCTGTTGGTTTGACGATCCTAATAGCATTAAGCAATGCTGACAATTTTGTTTTTGTATGTTGCGTAGTTTCCCATATTTTGGGAAAATACAGTTTAAACTTTCATCTTTAACTGATCATAACGCCCTTAATATTGAGTTATAATAGGTGAACCAGTGCAGAACATAGTTTCGTCTTCTTTTGTTGCATACTACCACCTGTGTAAACATAGGAAGATATTTTCGGGACATACTTCTCGTCAAGTGTGGGACCCGGCTCTAATCGCTCACGCTGTTTACACGCTTCAAAGGTGGAAATTCGACACCGGCGAAGACTCCTCATAAGAGGTGAGAAAATGTGCGAAAAGTGTTTTAATGAAACGCTGATATAGCTGGAACCTGAGGAGCTATAGCAGTGATGTTTGCATCAACGAAGTAGTTCCTAAAAAGTTAATTAAGTATCGTTCCAAATATGAATGTTAAGAAGTTCAAAAACATAAGATATGCTTTACTAGAATGGCTTCTAAAAGTATTTTCAGAATTTTACGAAATTTCAAACAGTAAAGGGGAAGGGATAAAATGTGTCCTTCAGTACCTCTTAGACCTGTTGACATAATGTCGTATAATATTGAGATAAAATATTTGATAACGTCACGTGGCTGTGGTGCGCGTGTGACCTCGAATGCAATTCCGTAAACCATTTTTGGGGCATTTTCCAACTTTTCCGACCCAAAGTGTCCTATATCAAAGAAAGTGTCTCGATGTTACCTACGTCACTATGGAAAGCTTTAGACTGACTTATTAATCATCATGTACGTATATATACGTGTGTGCATATACGCATGCATGCGTCTATGTTTGTACGTGTGTATGCACGTGTATGTATGTGTGTGTGTGCATAGAATACCAATCCACAGCCCAAACCTGGAAAAGTAAAATTTTGAAGGTGGGTTCCCCTTTGCGTGTGGGCGAGCCTTTAGACCTAATATTTTTTTTTAATTTGACATCTAAGGGGTGAAAAGGGATAGAAGGCGATTTATATAAAATTAATCGTCGATATAGCTCGAACTCAACGGGCTTTTCTTGTGATTTGCAATTAAACTGTACATTCATACAACTGTTTACCAAGCAATTTCGGAATTTGTCACAATTCGATAACTAGGGGGGGGGGGAAGTGAAAATACGTGAAATATGTTTTTGATCATTCTCCCATACCTATTGAACCAGTCGAGATATCAAAGTACTTTTTGCTTCAATATAATGCTTACGAAAATACCCGAAATACAAATTCTGTTTTTGTTTTCCCAAATATGTCCCCAAAGAAGTAAAAAAAAGTAAAATGTGTTTTGATGCATGCTGACGCTAGTGAACTTTTAGAAATCGACTTGATTTTGTGTTAGAAAGATGGTTACTTAAATACCTGAAACAATTTTTTACGATTACTCGAAACTCGACACCAAAGGAGGTGAAAAAATCCAGCGGGATATCTTCGAATTTTTCCTAATGGAACACCCATGAAATAGTCTAAAATATGATTTGTCCATCACTGGAACAGCAGACCGTGAACGAAGAGAAGGTGCTTAAGTATGCATAGGAGCAATGGAGGATCCAGGCTTCATTCCTAAAAAGTAGGTATGTCCACGCCCCGAGACAAAGAAAGGCTGGAGGACCAGGGGCCCTCTCCCGGAAAAATTTAGTTTTTAACGTGCAAATTGGTGCTATTTAAGGCATTTCCTATACAAAAAATTGAATATACTACTTTAAAAACGTGTAATAATTTACATATAAACTACATGTAGGTAAAAGAAGGGTAGGGGGGGGGGGTTATCCTCATGAAAGGGTTCATAAACTATTTTTTCCCGTGGTAATCAGTTTATTGAAAGCAGTGAATATCTTTTTTTAACTGTTGAGGTAATAAGTTAGCACGATTATAAAGGTAACACATTGATATCTCAACTTGTTCGCTAAATCGAGGATTATTGGAAAACAGAATTTACGTATTGTCATCCCATCAGGAGTAGAATTTCTAAAATTATCAATATTTTATATATTTATATGTATACAATTTATGTGAAGATCACTACGATAGCCCGTTGGCTTCAACCTTCGATCGACGATTAATAAAACACATTTCATTTCTTTATACCCTTGAGGTGAAGTATTTAAAATAAATCTGAAATTCATTTTCATGAGCCGAAAAGAATCTATCTCAACAGAGTTAATAGATATAGAAGATTTATCGAAAACACATTTCACGTATTTTTAATCTCCTTAGTGTTTGGACTTAGAAAGGAAAGGGAAAAAGTAGAACTGTCATAGGCGCCTCATTTAAGTGTAATTCACGACGATAGTACTTCAGGTACGAGTTTTATCGAAGAGTCATCGTAAAAACATTCCAACTCTTTTCACCTCCTTTGGTGTCAAATTTCCAATAATGGTATTTAAATACAGCATCATTCTTAAGCGAAAATCACGTCGATAGTAGGTAAAAAAAGTTTGGTTAATATCAGCGACCAGTTGACACATTTAATTTTTTTTCCACCCCTTTGGGATATATTTTTTAAATATAATAAAGTTAAGTATTTACGTAAGTATCATTCCGAATTAAAAAAAATACTTAAATCAAGAAACAATTTAATTCACATTCCGCGTAGGTATTTTCATACTCTTAAGGGCAATAGTTAAAAAATTCTTAAACCATATTTCAGATCTTGGTATGTGTATCCAACTGAGGTAGAATTAACGCTGTTAATCCGTTAGATTTGAGTTCTAACAACGATTAATCGAAAACACACTTCAACCTTTTTCACTCCCTTAGCTATCCAATTTCGGAAGATCCTTTCTTATTGAGAGCCTACACTCTGAAAGGAAGTCACCTTCACGCACGCTTTATGTCCAGCGGTTGGTATGTGCGTTGGCAGTACAAATGGAGCATAGTTTATTGCTGTTATCTGCATTATCATAATATGAGGTAAGCAAATTATTTATTAATTTTTCCCATAGTAAATAGTGGTTGACAATCAGCTTACTTAAAAATTCTACTTTATACTGCTACATAACGTGGCTGGCTCTGAAATGCAAAATTTAACCATAAAAATTATATATGCAGAAACAAAAAAATGTAAGTCTATTTAGGAAACTTCCTACTTAAATATATGTTCTGCGCTTAGGATCCCGTTACGAACATCTAATACGAATTCAAATTATTGTCTTGTTTTGAACCTACAGCTTCAGTGTTTAGGGTATACCCACATTTATTTTCCTACAGCAGTGAACTCGTTCAACCTGTGTTAAGACATATGTCAATTCAGGTAATATTTAAAGCATTCTCACTGTCTTAATATTTATTTATAATAATCTATTTTATTTTCTGTTTTTTATGAAAATGGTATTTATTGTGAGTTATTTATCTTCCTTGAAATATAAATTTTATCTTTGTTTTCGGTGCACTGACTGACTGTGCTTAAGTGAAAATGCCGGTGCCACTTTAAAAATGATGAAATAAATAAATAAATAAAAAATGTTTACATTGACACCGAACGGCTAAATTAGTAGCTATATTTCCATGAATGACATCAATTCCTATAAATAGGTATACACTGAACCGGTATGTTATGTGACACTCTTAGGGTATACACCAAAGAGAATAAATTAAATATGGAGATCATTTATTAGTAAAAATAATACTTGCAACATTAGTTACTTGCTTAGGTGCGATTATCAAAGTTTTTTCTCCAAAATTAGGTGAAAATATTAATAGGCAGTAAATTGCTAAGCTAGAACAGTACTGAAATACATAGTATAATTAAATTGCTGTAATTTAAAAATTTTTGAAAATTATTTACTTATCCTAATCACATCAAGATATGAATAATAAATGTGCATTGATTAACAGGAATTTACTGTAGTATGCTTGTTTTGTTCTGCGTTCAGTAGAAAAAAAAAACATTTTTGAGAGCCTTACAGCAACGTTCTTATAACTACATAACCCCATTATATCAACTAGAGGGAAGTAGTCTCTAACTACGACAATTTCTCACAAATAGTCAGTTGACAGTGTAGTAGTAAGGTATAGTCACCACTATTTCATAATCTTAAGAGTCTTGAGGGCGGATGTACTGCGGATCGCCAGCCATTGTCTTGCGATGTATGACATCGTCACGCTAGTCCCTTACCTGAATGAAATATTTGTCCTCACAGCTGGGAACTTATTCCGGATCATTTGTCCTAACAGCAAGGTCTCTGGTCCACTAGAAGAATTATTCTGGGCGTTAAAAACTAGGTCGTGGCGCTAAGACCATTCGCTTCCCACTACAGAGATCCGGGGTCGATTCCAGGTCGGATCACTTTTGGACATAGGAAACGTCAGGGACTTTACCTTTAGTCAAGAAATTTTCTCAGGGTACTCCCGTTTTCCCTGCCCTAACATTTCGACGTTGCTTCGTTCTCAACTCGCATCATCCTCATTCGCACTTAAATACCTCACTTTTAAACGCTGGTTTAATTTCTTCACTCTTCTTTTCTTTAATGAGTAATGCCAATAGTATCTGGTAGGAAGAAAGCTACCCCGTGGGTAAGAATGGAAGCTGTGATGTGTGCAGATTAATTGCAAGGTGTAAGTTGTGTCAGTTTAGTTCAGCGAGTGCTACCTTTGTGTCAACTCCTCTTGATCGTGGACTTTGTCCGTTACTGCGACGTTGTCAATACACTGCCCCAGCCTGCTGGTGTTCTCCGCCTCTTAAGGCTCTTCACGTAGCGTAACGTCCTTGAGGCGAACCTCTCCACTAATGCCGGTTATTTGGCAATACTCGCCGAGCTACTAGTTATCGTTGCCATGGTGATGGCTTTGTTGACGTTCTTCGTCCACCGCGCACGTCAAGAAGAATTGTGCCTTTGCTGCGGGTCACGCACCATTGATCCGTGTCCACGAACATGAGAAAGGACGGCAATGACGCTCTTCACTTCTTCTTACGTAAACCAATTAATGACGTTGTTGAGACATTTCCAACTGTAAGTTATTTGTTTCTGACTGGTTTCGCAACAGGAAAAATAGAAGTTATATACCAGAGTAATAACGGCCTCAGGAACACGTGACTTTTAACAGTCTGGCGTAGATGTACGTACGAATGAAAGCGATGTTTTTTTTAAAGAACACTGCTACTTAAAGAACAACAATTAACTCCTTCAGATTCTCGGCTTTACACGAAAGGAAAATAATGCAAATAATAAATTTTAATTTCTTAATGATTGCATGATAAGGAAACTTGAGGAAAAATTATCGTGTCTAAAAGTTTCAACGTGAACATCGCTGATAGCATAGAAAACTAAGGGAGATATAAGTCATACCCAGGTAAAGCTGAATTTTTTCCAGGTTTTATATCACTTTAATGTACATATTTTATCAAACGTTCCCGCCCCTTACCCTTATGCTTTCGGCCCTACGGCTCCAAAAGTACGTATTTGTTTATTCTTGTAAAATCACTCGTATATACTGTACAAATCCAGTGGTCGCATCGATGTAACCGCACTCGTGTTTTACGTCTTAAATTGAACGCCAAAATGTAGTTATTTGTCAGTTCTGCTCTAAGACAAATGCTGAAATTTACTTCCTTGTCTGCGCTGAAAATGATCCGGCAATATCCCATCAAGTCGGTGGCTAATGACATGTGGTACTGTAAACCTGCCTATCCACATACGACTCTTGAAACAGTTCTTACCTGACCACAAAACTAACGAAATTGAGTTCGTGTTTACTGTATTTTGGTAGATTGCAAAGTGTCTAACAATTCATAAATGTATGGTATGTTTTGACACGAACCACCTTGAATGCATGTAAGGAAAAAATAACGCAGGACTTTTAAATACATATTTTAAGTGTTCATTCAACACACAGAGAATGTATGGCAAAAAAAAACATACACTCAAGAAAGATTCTAACGAAACTTTGACCAAAAGAGGTTACAGTAAAATCCCAGTATCTGTTTGATCATATTGTCACGACGCTAATTTTCGGGCTTTTGTTATTTTGGTTTTTTTCTTCTCATCCATGCTCGAAATAGGTGGTAAAGTTATTTTGGCTTGTAAATTTTAAAGAGTATTCAGTTTTTGGGAAGTCTTTGCTTTGAGTTTAGAATTGTGGAAATCTAGAATGTTCTCACACAGTCTCTCAGGTAGAGTTTTTTTAGTTCACTGTTCCTGGTAGCCTGCAGAGTTTGTTGCCACTGCAGTGCTAGTGGATTCCATTGCGGACAGTGTCCTGGTAGTGTGTGTAGGCCGATGGCCTTGTGTTAGGTTGTAGGTAGGTGGGGGTGTGGTGATGGATGTTTCGTCGTGTGCTGTGGGTCCTTCTGGTACCTTCGGCATGCGGCGGCCTTCCGGGGGCACTGGACGTCTCTGTCAACACTCCCCTGCTCCCCTGTCCCACATTACCAGCTGTTGGTAGGGCCGACGCACGGGCTAGAAGTGCACTACAGCACATTTCTGTCGTTCCGCTCTCGGACAGTCCCCCCGCCCGTGACGTCAAACGTCGCTGACGAGTGAATGCCCTGTGGGACAGAGAGGGTAGATGTTGCGCCGATCTGGAATGATCGCTGCTGACCATTCCAGGAAGGTAAATCATGGAAGGTTCTCGACGGCGCAACCAGTAGTTATAAATACCTGCCGGTCGTGTTTTGGAGACCTTTTTTCGCTCTTAGCTCTCTTAGCTCTCTTAGACCTTTTTAGACCTTTTTCTTGGCTCTTCGCTTTTACTCTTTTTCGTAAGACTTTTCGTTAGGACTTAGGCGATCATGGCGATGCCCCGATGGGCGAGACGACGGCCTAAGTGCCAGACAGCAGGAGTTTTAGTTTAGTTAGTTTCTGTTTATTATTACTATTAATTTTAGTTTCGGTTAGTTGATCATTTATTTCCGGATAAGAAGACTTCGTAGCCCTGAGATGGATGAGACTTCGCTGGACAGGAACATCAAAATGATAAGTATTCTTTCATGTTATTATTTTATTATTAATTATAATTATTTCCCCTTTAGATTTGGTGTTCGGTATTTGTTGAATAGTCGTGGATACGTTGACGTGGTTATTTGTTGTTGGCCAGTGCAATTGCGTTTTATTAAATGTTTTCAAAGTAATGTAATAACCTCGGGATTGTTTTGTAATGCCAGAAACCACTTTACTGTTTAGATTAATTTCTTAATGTAATATCTGGTCATAATTCATCACATTTAAATAACAAATCTTTTTCCAAATTGTACAATTTTATTTTCATTAATGTAATATTTATTTTTGTATAACATTTTATTTTAATCTTTTGTAATA
>PNEQ01131083.1:0-16238 GCA_003012365.1 Medauroidea extradentata
AAGTCATCTCCCTCCGCCAACTCTAATTTCAACGTAGCATAGCCTGGCGACACACGAGGTACAGAAGTCGGCAGTTGTTATCTGGGAATATGAGCCACCGTGTCTTATCTTGGTGGTATTGATATCCTTCTTCCTGCTGCCATACTGCTGCGCCGAGAGAGAGATCCATAAACAAAAGAGGGAGAACGCTAACGGCCATTTTTCCTGCCAAGAGGCACAGGTGATGCTATCTAGCGAGAAACTGTACAACTACATGCCTCTAATACCACAGACTAATAAACTACCGGGCATGGCCTTAAAGCCCTAGGGTATGGGGGTGTGGACCGCCCGATAAGAGGGGCACACCGGCATGAACAGACCACGACCCATCGAGCCTCGTGTTCCTGGCTACACGCTTAACCGTGTGGCGCCCAGAGAATTCCGACGCAGCTCCGTTCCTACCTCACTCTCACCGGACACGGCGTCACCATGCATTGAATATTTAGCACAAAACTGACTAGGACTACTTATCACCACGTATTTATTTTTGATTTGTACCAGATACTTTGTTTCTTATTTTAGACACAAAATGTGACTAAATTTGGCTCTAATGAAATTTTTTATCTCTCATAGTTTTCACGTAATAGCTTGTTAAAGTCAAAATGTGCATGTTTCCGTTCTAAGGACTGCACTAAAACCAACTGACATACGAAACTGGAAAAATTCACAGTGGATAAAGACGTCACAGGCTACAATGTCACATTCATAAAAACAAAGAATAAAAATTTTTTGCATTTAAATAAAATTGCTGAAACTTAAAATAAAAACTTGAAAAAATAAAAAAAATTATTTTGTGGTTGAACATAGTTCAATTTGTATCCTAAAACATTGTTATTCACTGTGAATTTTTCCAATTTGGTAAGTGAGTTTGTTTTAGTGTCATCCTTAAAACAGAAACATGCAAATTTTGGCTTCAACGAGCCATTACACAAAAACTATGCTAAATATAAAATGTTTATGAGAGGAAAATTTGATCACATTTTGTGTGTAAAACAAGAAAAAAATAACCAGTACAAATATAAAAATTAAAACATGGTGATGAAAACTGCGGTAGACAGCGCGCTTAATGCACGTTGGCTTCAGAGCGGAGGTACCCACCACTTGAGCATAGCGTTGAGCCACTCTGCAAGCACTGCCGTAACCATCATATCTGCACCAAGGGACAACCGCATGCCTATAACCACCGGTACCACGTACAGGAAGGTGACGAGCGGGTCCGAAGCCTTCGACATTGCCAGGAAAACCCAGTCGTGTTTCGGGAACCTGCATGTGTACAGACACATCACTATCACCCACTGGCACATTCTTTAAACACAAATAAAATAATAAATATGGTAACATATGAACCTTTATCATGGTACAATACCAATATACTTTCTACAAATACTGTGTTACAAAAGCATATAATACATTATTAATAGGGCTAAGAAAAATTTGTGAGTTCAATGTCCTGCATGCTAGATTCCAACAATAAATAGATAATTTGTTTATGATTTTGTCATCATAGAAGTTTGATCACCTATTATCAAATACTTTTAATATTAATACTTTGCTGTCGATGTAAAAATAGGCAAGTACGTGTTCATATAACGTATGTTTATTTTATAACGTATAAGTCTGAGGTAACCATGGTAATGCTGAGTGTTAAAACTCGAAATCACTTACTTGCGTTTGTTTTTGTAATTGATTTATTACTAAGATTTTTTTAAGTAGCATCAGTACCTAAAGTGTAACTGGTTTTAAGATGCCCTGCAGTCTAGAAATTATTTTTAAAAATATGACTTATGTTTAGCTGCATTTCGCATTGTGAAATACACTTTTAGGAGCTATTCTATATTGATTTTTGATAAACATAAGAGTATTGGAATTTAAATTAATTTCAATAACCTATACATTTATTCTCACAAGTTTTTGTGGCTTTTCGTGAGATAGTAGTCATTTGAATAACATGTTTCACTACCAAACTGAAAATATTTTGGTCACCGCCTAACAGTGTAAGACAAGGCGACATCGCCTAAAGTCTTATTATTATTATTATTATTATTATATCTTCAGCGCTGATGAAAGGTGATATTAGGTGAGTATGAATCAGCCCCGGAACGAAAGGAAAATGTAGTATACTTAAATTAGTTATAAAACTTTCTTTACGTTCATCGTATTCGCTTTTACAGGTGAGTTGTCCTATTAGCTGTTTAAAACCATAAATAATTTTTAAAAAGTATTTGCAGTATTGCATTACTTATGAAGACTACCAAATTTCTGCGCAACATTCATAAAACCAAATGTCGCACAGCAACGAGTCCGCACGAGTGAATTGTCCGTTAGGAATGTTTCTAGTATATGTCCAGAAATCAGTCACGTAATTTACACTCCTACTCGTTGCAAACTGGTGCTAAAATGTACTTAAGCATACTTAGAACTAAGTTGAGAAAAGGGATACATGGAAGCACAGCTAGAAGAAAGCAGCGGAGAAGGATGCTTCTACTTAATTTGATTCATATTCTCCATAAAATTTGGTGAATTGGAAACATTCCAGATTTATGGCCTCACAATAGAACACTCACAAACTGAAATAAATATTAATCAAAGTATCATTTGCAGTTTTAAGTGCAATTATATGCTGTGAATACACAAGACAAATTGTAACACGTAACAATTTGATTTGGGGATACAATTGTACGGTGTTATTACTACGAAAAAAATATTGACAATCTAAATACAAAGTGTAGTCATAATTTGTGTTATAAATGTGGCGACTGGGTGTAATGGAGTATTTACAATGTTTGAAAATGCTTAGCTACACGACATCTTGGAATGACAGACATGCAGTATGGGAAACTGACAAGCGACAGTAAGTGTTGTGTTACCCACGTGGCGACCAGTTCTGAGAGCTCGACCGTACCACCACCCAGCCACGAGATTAGGACGGAGGGTGAGAGCTCGGCGCGATAACATGGCAACATCGCGCTAAAGGCAGCCTGCTTGTGGGCTCCGTGGGAGGGAAGGGAAAAGTAAGGAGTTGGCAACATGCAGATTGGTTTACACAGAGGGAGATAGGTCAATACATCCTCCCGGTCTGTCTATTCTCAACTGAGATCCTCCAGAAACTGCACGGACTAATATACAGGCTAGCGAAGTTGTGGGGGAGCATTGCTTCGATACCCAATATAATATTATAACAAAAGAAAGCCCAAATGTTACAGTGACGATTTTTCCACGTTGAACCTCCACCTTAACCTTTTAAAGCTCCATTTTACTAAACTAATGTTAATATGTACTGGGTGTATAGTGTGGTAGCAACTTGGGTTAGAATTAAAATCCGTGTCAAATTCCCAAGTGTATGTGTTGGCTAATTGTTTAGCAAATATGTCAGCAATTTTTTGAGGATCGATAATAGGTTCATAATTTATCTTTATTGAGGTGATTGGGTTGATGTCTTGTTTCAAAGATTTAACACAGTACCAAAATTTCTTAGGATACTTTTTATTTTGTCATTTGTTGATTGTTCCCTTTTGTATTTTATGTTTTGAATGTTTGCATTGCTCTGTGTCTATAGTGTGAGAAGAGCTGGTAGTGTCTGGCATCCTTAGTTTTATTACATTTGAATGTTTGCGTTGCTCTGTGTCTATAGTGTGAGAAGAGCTGGTAGTGTCTGGCATCCTGAGTTTTATTACATTTGAATGTTTGCGTTGCTCTGTGTCTATAGTGTGAGAAGAGCTGGTAGTGTCTGGCATCCTGAGTTTTATTACATTTGAATGTTTGCATTGCTCTGTGTCTATAGAGGCAGCCTGGATGATGTATCCTGTCAGATGGTCGTAAATACAGGGACGACCATTACTTTCGTCCAGCTGGACATCATAGGGTCGGATCCCCAGCAACATCACGATCGAAACATCGGTCAGTACCTACTAACAACCATAACTGATGAGACAAAACCAGTGAATGGAAAGAGAAGTGTGCAACTTAAGTTGGGTGATCTCAAGTTACAACATGAAGTCTACAAAGCAGCAGATATTGCAGACGCATGTTTATTTGGACTAGATGTACAGTACAAACTACGATGTTACATTTACACTCAACTGGGGGTCTTGAAGGTGGGTGAAACAAAGTTGGTGCTGATGCCACGACTAGAATTATCATCACCAGTCAGCTGCCCAGTAGTTTGTTGTTGTGTGTTGCTAGCTTCTAACGAAATTTTGATACCAGGGCGCTGTGTAGCAAAATTTGTACGGCGCTTAGGGTTAATTGAACCTCTGACAATAGGGAATAACCTTCCTGATGTAGTACTTATAGCAAGGACTTGGGTTCCATCAAGATCACAATCTCCCAGTTAGAATGATAAACTTGACTTTCAAGGCAATTCGTCTTGAGGAGGGGGCAACGATTGGCTTGTGTAAGCAGGTTTACCAGGTAAACACCACTGAGTCTAAGGTCTTAAGGGAGGAAGCGGACTCTGCCAGAACCACTTGCAGAACTCCTAGAGAAGACAAAGGAAAACCTGGACTGGAGACAAGAGAACGCTGTTGCAGAACTGTAAATGACGAACCAAAATGCTTTTTAACGTGGTTCACATGATCCTGGTAGGGCAACCATGGCACGCCACCATATTGATACAGGAGATGCCAGACCTATCAAGCAACCCCCTAAACACATGAGGTAGTTGATGACATTCTGAAGGAAATGAAGGATCTGGATGTGAATGAACCATCAAACAGCCTATGATCATCTCTGGTTCTGTTGGTTAAGATGAAAGATGGCTCAACAAGATTCTGTGTGGAATACCGGCGTCTGAATGTTGTAACCAGGAAAAACTCATACCCACTTCCTCAGATAGATGAACCATTGCATAGCCTGGGTAGATCCCAATGGTTCTCAACCTTGGACATGAAAAGTGGTTACTGACAATGTGAAGTGGCCCCAAAGGATAGGGAGAAGACTGCCTTTTCTGTACACGGGAAAGGAACTTGGCAAATTTAAGGTCATGCCTTTTGGACTATGCAATACTACAAAAACATTTGAATGACTTATGGAAAGAGTACTGCATTAGGATATTTGTCAGGTTTATTTAGATGACGTGGTTACAGGGAAGACATTCAATGAACACCTGACACGTCTTGATTCCGTGCTTCAGAGTATAACAGCAGCTAATTTGAAGCTCATTCCTAAAAAGTGTACTTTGTTCCAAAGGAAAGTGAAATTTTTGGGACATGTAGTGTCGACTGAAGGGATATAAACAGATCCAGAGAAGACTAAAGCAATTAGAGATTGGCCACGGCCAACTGATCGGACACATGTAAGAAGTTTCCTTGGGCTGTGTGCTTATTATCGTCATTTTGTGCTTGGGTTTGCCACAATAGCAAAGCCATTACACGAGCTGACTGAGACTAAAATAAAATTCTTCTGGACCCCCAAATGTGAATCCTCATTAAGAAAATTAAAGAATATTTTGGTTTCACCGCCTGTCCTAGATTATCCTAGTAGTGATGAAGAGTTCATTTTAGACACAGATGCGAGCGATGTGGGGATTGGTGCTGTGTTGTCACAGATCCAGAATAGGAAAGAGAGGCCATTAGAGTATTTCAGCAAAGTGTTACATAAGCCTAAAAGAAATTAGTGTGTAACTCGCAAGGAGCTCCTGGCAATGGTCAAGTCTATTTCACATTTTCACCATTACTTATATGGAAGACATTTTATTCTACGAACAGATCATGCATCATTACGCTGGTTACTGAACTTCAAAAACCCAGAAGGACAGATAGCTAGGTGGATGCAGCACCTTCAAGAGTGTGATTTTGAAATACAGCACAGACCTGGTCCCTTACACAACAATGCTGATGCACTGTCCAGGAGGCCATGCGAGCCAATGTGCTTTCATTGTGACCACCAAGAAGGGAAGGCTGGGAAGACACCAACTGCTCAGAGAACAAGAATCCAAGAGTTCACAACTGGCAATGAACCTTCTCCCTGCAGCGATGAAAAGATTGGCCGAAGATCAGAGAAAGGACCCTGCTCTTAGGCCAATACTAGAATGGAAGGGAAGAGGCCGGCGCCTAGAGTGGGATCAGTTATCTGATCAAAGTACAACAACTAAGGCATACTGGGCACAATGGGATTCTCTATCTCTGAGAAATGGTGTGCTGTACCGGAACTGGGAAAGTGCACAGGTGCTGAAAGAACTTCATAGTTCAGCAGCTGTGACACCCACATGGCCGTGGTGTCACATTTTGTTTTGTGAAATAAGTATCTTGAAATTTGTGAGCAGTTTGAATATTATATTTAAATCTGGTGTTCTCGAAACTATATACGCGCAGGTTGTTTGTGGCACACGCCTTGCTACGCGCTGATGTCCGAGGGTGGTTTATAGTTTGGAACCCCGTGGGTAGAGTGTGCGGAGGGGCAGGTGCGTGTAGGTAGGCAGGGAGAGTATAGGCAGAGAGGGATTGTGTGACCGGACAGAGAGTCGAACCGCGCAGCTGTGTGAGCTGTTGTGTATGTCCAGGCAGGCGGAGCAGAAAGAGTGTTGACGTGTTACTGTTAGTGAATGGCCCAAGTCAAGTTATGCTGAGATGGGTTGGCGGAGTTAATAACGCGGATAAAATACTGCTTTGCAAAGAGAAAGTCCTTTTAGCAGTCTTATTGAAACCTCTGCCAATAAAATCAAAACTACTTGAAACATTATAAAAAAAGAAACAGGCAAAACAACGGAGGACTTTTCAAAAATCAAACTAAGTATTGGAAACAAAGCAGTTTCCGACACAAAGACAGTGACTAATGCTTTCAATTTATAATACCTAAATGTCGTTGATAATCTAATTAGCAAAACATCTCAAAATTATAATACGAACCACATAGTAGTATTAACACAGAAATCAGAATATCCTCATATAACATGTCCTAACACTTCTACAAAAGAAATTGAGGAAATAATAAAAAACCTAAAATCAAAGTTATCCTGTGGCTATGATGGCTTAAGTAGTAAACTAATAAAACAATTTGCCTCAGAACTCAGTACTCCATTAAGCCACATATGCAATGCTGTATTAAACGACAGTGTATTTATTCCCTGACCGACTCAAATGGGCATTGGTAACCCCCACTCTTCAAGAAAGGAGAGAAAACCAATGCAGCTAACTACATACCAATCTCATTGCTAACGACTTTTTCAAAAATTATTGGAAAATTAATATATTTTAGACTTTTAACTCATTTTGAAAAATTTCAAAATTTTCTCAAAACACCAGTATGGTTTCAGAAAAAAATCTTCCACCAATGAGGCAATATATCAGCTCATCACAAATGTCTTGAATGCACTCGACAAAAAACTACCATCAGTCGGAATTTTTTGTGACCTTACCAAAGCCTTTGACTGTGTCAATCACGAGCTGCTTCTTCAAAAATTACAATTTTATGGTGTAGAAGGAGGAACTAATAAACTCATATACTCGTATTTATCAAATAGACAACAACAAGTTTGCATTAGGGAAGACTCAAATATTGTTTATTCAAAATCAGGTAAGATAAGACATGATGTTCCTCAAGGTTCAATTCTTGGACCTCTGTTATTCCTGGTTTACATAAATGACTGGTTTACATAAATGACCCGTTGTAAAAACACATATTGAACATACCGCAAACCGGGGTTACTTTGACATTGCGGGGTAGCTTTAACAACTCAAAATTTTGGTTTTTATATTGTTTAGTGACGAAAGTTTCAAACATTAGCTATATGGATAAAAGGAATTATTTAAAATCTCGGCTCAGATTATCTGTTTAGTTACCAGACAACCCAAAAACTAACATTTTGAATAGTCAAAGTAACCCTGAAAATGGTCAAAGTAACCCAGGTTTACAGTATCCTTCCAAAACTGAGCTCTGCATGTTTCACTCTGCATAACGTAGCAGGTACACTAAACAAAGATTCTGTGTTAACCCTATACTTTGCATTTCCACTCTATTATGACTTATGGCATCATGTTTTGGGGTTAAGTCCTCTGACAGAAATAATGTTTTCCGTATGCAGAAGAGAGCTGTAAAAATAATACATGGGAGAAAACAGACTGAATCCTGTAGGCCCTTTATAAAAGTTACAAAATAATGACCTTAGCTTGCGAATATATCATAAAGGTCCTTCATACACCACTTGCAAGTTGTTTAACAAACTCCCCAGGCACCTGCAAGATGGATGTTTATCTAACACAGTATTTGAGTGGATCTGTAACTGAGTAGACACTTATTTAAAATATTTGTTCTGGGTTAAAATTCTGTTTCTTCTCTTACTTTTTTTTATTTTGCATGTGGAGACTACGAAGAATGCTGACGTGAGCTCACATATGATCACGAGCCCGAACCGACAAGTATAATGTATTTCGCTCTTCTACTGTATCAATGAACTAAGGGCCGTATCTATAAACAGCTTTCGAATGACAACCAACACCTATCCCCATAGAGAAAGAGGTCTATAGATAAGGCCCTAAGTTACACAATGCTCCACCTTGAGGTACCCAGCTCAACAAGCATAGGTGATTGGGAATAAAGTGTACTCTCAAAAAAGCCGTGATTAATTTCTATTTTCTGCCAGTTCATATCTTTCCGCCCAATGTAAACATAAATATTGCCACGTGATTTTATTTACATAGGGTCGTGCAATGTTTACAACTACATTAAACTGCTCCGATAAGTTTTAGCTACAATATCTACTCATTAAATGCACGGGGCTGAATATAAAACGTAATAAAAATTAACCTGTGAATTAATATCTCATAACACTGGCTTCTGTCCTTCGACTAATTTATACAACATACACTATTGCCGTTACAAATCTCGTAAATGAGGGCATATTTGATTTGAATTTGTGACTCAAAACCGCCACTAAAAACAGACATGACACATGCAATTCAAGAATTCAAGTTTCGTTCAGTTCTACTGCCACGAACAACAACGACACACTTCAGAAACAATAAATAAAGTATTTTCTCAGTATGTGAAATAACAAGTATGTTGTTTCTAGGCTAATAAACGTAAAACATAATTTACAGAATACCGATGGTTTCACATAATTTGGCAATGATGTTCATAGTAATTTCCAATACTTTGAACGTGTATATACGCACAACGGACACACGTGAATGATGCAACTTGGCGAAGCGGCGAATAAACGGCGAGAACCTAACTCTGATGCCACCTGTCGGTGGAACTTTGAACTGTTTGAAGCGCGGAGCAAGCGGTACCATACAAGATGACCTGCGGTCGGCGATAGCGTCACGTTATTCTGGCGCCAGTTGAGTCTTATTATGCTGTAAGTAGGAATGTCAATAATATCATAAATAAATATTTTGAAGTATATTAAATACAGAGAGGTTGATTTCATCCGATGTTCTTTCACTAATGTTATATTCCAATAGGAAAATACACGGAACTACATGCGCTGAATCGCTACCAACCATACAAGCAGTAAAGTAACTCTTGTTAGTGGTAACTTATATGCTGTAACGGCTAGTTATTTTTTTTAAAGGTTAAATCTTTAGTGCTCACTTTATCCCGAATGACCTATAGTATTGTTACTTTGTATCACGTATGTTTTGTTTCCAAATAAAATAAATAAATAAATAAAAGCATGAGTAGAAATTCCCCTTCAATACATGATCTTTTCTTTATTTCAAACAATTGCAAATAACTTAAATATTTTTTAACCAAACGATTTGAAAAATTTGAGACTGTACAGTTATACGATACACAATTTTGCCAGAGCGTTTTTTAAAATTAATGTACCACTTGGTAGCGAAAATAATTTTTCTTCATTTTACCTTATTTTGACAACAAAATATGTGCTGCTTCAGAAGCAAAATGTAAAAGTGTGTTTGGTGTATTGCAACAGAAACATTCAAATACAAACCATGATATATAAGTGTTTAAACTGCCAGAATGAATTTTTGATACATGTGTTAACTGCATTAAAAAAATATTTTCAAAACCACTGCTAAACTTAAGAGCAATTCCTTAACAGAATACTGTATGTTAATATTGAATGGAAATATGCAATATATATAACCTTTAAGGGCGCCGCCTACCCGCACGTGAGAGGCTCAAAAGCGACAGAACAGTAAGGTTGACCTTGAAGCGGGCATCAAATGTCGCGTCGCCTCAACAAACCAAGCGCTGAACTAGCGTGCAAGCTTCCAGCCTCACTGTTTTTACTATGGGCGGTGACCATATAATTGTATTGGGGGAACGACTGCAACTAAATTCAGTGTAGGTGACAATCTGAGTTCCACATACATCCCGTTAGTACATTTTGAAGTACGGCAGTCTGAAAAGGATGTTTTTAGCCATGTTGGAAAGATTAGAAACAGTGATTGGACGAGTGTGGCTTAACAGTGAGGTTCCGACCTTGTCTGAAGTTTGTTTTCACTTTGTACATTGGCACAATGGGCAACTGTGGAATATTTTCGTATAAAAACCCTGCATACGAACACACTGCAATGTATTTGAAGTGTAGAGTAGGCGGCTGCCTTAATGCAGGAACATCAAGTTTATATGACAAGCACCTGAGAGTGTAACATGCACTGCTTAGTGTACGTAATATCTGTTCAATGTGAAACCACAGTTTAGTTGTTCATTGATAAGCAGGCCACACCCAGAAATTGTATGTCCTTTGTTTGCTATAATTCAATTCCTGAATAGTTTACTTTAGGAGTGTTAACTACTTTATTTTATGTTATAAAATGGATGAAATTGGTTTTATCTGTGTTTACTCCCAATTTCTTTGCACTAAACCATTTGTCTATAACTTTCAATGTTTGAGCGGCTATTTAAGAGAATGCTAGTGTCATCAGCTAAAAAGATAGCAACTGCATGTGTCTGTACAACATTTGGAAGATCATGCATGCATGCACATGCACACACACATGTACACACACACAGATATATATAAAAAAAAGAAACAGAAGAGGGTCTAAATGTAGCCTTGTGAAACACCATGATGAATTTTAACAGAGAATGAGGTTATATTATTACCTGAAAATTTATCTTTAACTATGACACTTTGTTTTCTATGTCAGATATGATTCTAGTAAATCTCTGGATTTGTTTTTTACTCCACACAGTGCTCTTGTAGTTGTTAACTTTTTTAAATCAAAAGGTGTAACCTAAGAATTTATTTCTAATTTTGTTTCTGTTCTACTGTAATGTTCAAGTTTGTCTAATAATATTTGATGGTTCACACAGTCGAAGGCCATCACCAAATTGTAAAAAATAACAGATAACTTAACTTGTTCACTATTGTTAATTGCATCCAGGATTTCCGAGTTTAACCTGAAAGTGCCATTATCTGTAGACACGTTTTTAACGAAACCCGAACTGAGAGGGAGATAAGGCCTTATAGCGCATTACATGCTTTATCAGACAATTGTATTTAGCTTTTTAGTTTTTTACCCTTTCTTATGTAAAGAAAGAGATATATATATATTTAAGCCTCTCTGGAAAGATTCCAAGATGAAAAGAATTGTTACATATTACACTTAAGGCCATATGAGTTCAGTGGCACAATAATTCACAATTTTACTGTTAATTTCATCAAACCCATTAGAATATGAGATGCTATGGGTTTCTGATTTTTTATTATCAATTTTATTTCAAGCTGATGAATTAAGCAGGGTTCAACATTAGGGAAATTATTAGGAATGCCTTTCTAGTAAGTTCAACGGGATCAGCATTAGAGATGGTACATTGCGTAGGTTTATCTACTCAATCACTTGCTACATGTAGGAAATATTCATTCAATACATTTGCAATAGGCTGTTTTTCTCTTGTGATTACTAATGTCAAGTTCCATCGGGGAATCTATCTTCTATTTTGTGAAGTTTCTATTTTTATAATATCCCTCACTGTTTTAATGTTGTTACAAGACTTGCTTATGAGGGTGTTAAATAATTACTCTTTGTCTTGGATATTACAGTACTTTCTGTAGTAAACCTCAGCTTCAACAAGTGAGGAGTCCCTAACTTTTAAAAATAGTTTTCTTATAGTTTTGCATGAAATGGCAATGCATTTTGTAAACCAACCATTTCAATTTTGAGATATTATGTGTAAATGCAACAATATTTAAGGCAGCAAGCATAGAAATACAGATTGTAGAAAAGCATTGAACTGTTTGTTAGAATTGGGTTCAAGTGTTAGAAAGTCCAGCTTACCATTTGCAAGGAAGTTTTAGGTTTTTTAAAAGTATAAAGTATTTACGTACCTAACGTTGGATTTTATCATTGCATTATCATTATATCAATTAATGCTTCTTACTCGAGCGTCATGGTCAGATAGACAATTTACATTGGGTACTGCACTATAAATATTAGTTGGATTTTTTAATGAAAATATTACTAATTGCTTTTGAGTGTTACCAGTACTACATTAGGAAAATTTACAACCTCCATCATGCCATACGAATTTAAAAGGGAATCCAATTGATTCCTACGTGTATTATTAACAAGATAATCAACATTACAGTCACCACACAATGCAATATTAACGTTTACTGAAAATAAGATTAAGGGAATTTCATAAAGTTCTGGTGCTCTACGTTATATACAGTGAATACCAGATGTGTCTTCATCATTAGAAATTAGTTTTATACCACAACAGTCGATGACACTGGACTGAAGTTAGGTTATCTGCCGGCTCTACGGTCCCAGGCCGGTGGATAGAGCTAACTTCAGTGCAGTTTCAATGACTAGGTTTTCACAATATTAAGACAGGTATATTACATTATAATAATAATAAATAACAATAATAATATTTTTCTTGCTATTGGGAAATCGCCCGGTGGCAAGCATCCAACACCCCTACAACATCCTCTCCAAAGCCCTCCTAAACTGTCCCACACCCCTCAACGACACCACATCCTCCTGCAACAAATTCCACTCCCTGACCGTCCTAACCAGCATCGACTGTAGTCCTCGCCCCATCCTCCGCCGGACCCGCTGTATCTTTTTACTGTTGTTGCCTCTACCCCTATATCCACCCTTGTCTAGATGTTCAGCTAGTGCACTCCATCCTCCGCCCCGTTCCACTATCTTATACATCCTAACCAGTCTTTCCACCCTCCTCCTATCCTTCAGTGAGTTCCATCCCATATCCCTCATCATCACTGATGGCCTGAAACTACTTTCATCCTCTCCATCCTGCCCTCGCCTTCTCCACTTACCCTTCACCCATCTGGCTGCCCTTCTCTGCACCTTCTCCAGTTCCTTCACCTCTACCTCAACATGAGGTCCCACTCAACTGAGTTACACACAAATATACAAGCACCTCTTGTTTCTAAATTGTTTATACAATAGTAGACACCAAGGTTAAAATTAATTATATTGAACAGTTGTACTTGTTCAGATCTTAAGTGGTGCTCAGTGAGACAGATAGTTGTATTATTTTATGTATTTGATTGTATTATCCATAGCATGTGCATGCTCTAAGGAATGATAAATAAATGAAAAGATGTGGAGGCGGCGTGAAGGAAGGTGAGAGAGAAAGGGAACGGGAACAAAGTCCAGATGTTTCCGAACTCATAGAATCCTTGAATCGCCGCAGCCTTCACAGCAATGCATCCTTTGCGGCGAGGGTGCATTTGTGTATAAACATACCTTCCGAATTCCCAATTCAAACAAATGACTGTCGCAAGGGCGTAAGGATGCTTGCCACGCATCCTTGAGCCAAGGATGTGTGGAAGGGTGCGTCGGTGCATCCTGGATCCTCTGTAGAACTCGGACACGAATAAAAAATAGCCGCATCCTTCATGATGCACTTTTCGAGGATGCGAGGGTGCGAAGGATTCTTCAAGGCACTATTCGGAAACATCCTAACTGCAGGAAGGTGTAGTCTAATCTAATCATTGCAAACTGTTACTTACATTGCCTGTAGAGACATAATAACTGTCACGCCTGCCATATTTAACTGATCCATTAAAACATTCATTGTGTATTACCGGGAATACTTAAATACAAAGGTCAAATTATAGAAATAATAAGGTGTTACGGAGCACAGTCGGCAAAACCAAAGCCATAGTAGCCGTAGCAATTGCAGTTGCAGACGACGTCCTTGGTTGCCACACCAACGCAACAAACAGCTTTGCCAACCCTTCAGCAAAAAAATGTCCGTGCAAAAAAGTCGTTTGGACCTTATTTTTCGCCCAACTAAAATGTTCAAAGTTTTCTGCCGACTTTATGCCTTAATTAGCATTTTTCTCAAATTCATATAACTGTAGTAGCTACAAATTGATGGTTTTAAGTGATTCGCAACTTATTCCGTGTGATTTTCGAATGACGTCTGTACTGCTTCGGTGATTTTAGAATAAGAAAAAACAATATCAAAACACCCTTCAAGTTTTCCATTGCCCATAAAAAAGCTCCGCAAAAAATTCTGCTAGCTTGATTTGCGCAGTTTGTGCAAGCTTTTAAAAGTTCGAAGATCAAAGTCAGTTTTTTTTTTCTTATATAAATTACTGTCTGATTTGCTACAAAATCGCCTTTAATTTTGCAGTAATTTTTCAAAATCGAATAAGTTCTGAAATGAAGGAAATATACATTTTAAAGTGTAGTGCATTGGATCTAAAAAAAATGGGATTTCGTTGAAACAACTGTGTCAAATTTTTGATCGGATGAAAACATTTTTAGCTTATTTTCCTAGAATGTGCTAGGACCGTACAAATACCGTACGATCCAGGGACTGGACCGTATGTTCGTACATACAGCGAAATAATCGTATGGTGCATACAGAATGGGCATGGGGCTGAATTCGATCGACAAACTTCGGGAGGTGATTCCTTATTAAAAATACAAGTAGAAAATATAGGGGACACTTTGTACCTAAAACTAATATTAAGGGTGGTATGAGCCTTTAAGCACGGAAAATTTAAAGTGTATTTTTGTATAATAATGGAAATTAAGAGGCATTTAATGATGAAAGTTGAGCATTGTTTTATACCATAGGGACCTTGAAATACACATTAGAATCACGGCAATACCTTGCACCCTAATACAAAATACTAGGGTGGATGTACCCCTTTTATTACATGCCACTTTTCTACCATCAGGAATTACGAACTTTTAGTACAGTTTACTACTGAGAAGCACGTCAAAAGTAAAAAAAAAGGTCGCCTTGTTGTAAATGCGTAGGACCAACCGTTTTCGTGGAAAATTCGTTAAAAGAGTGGACTGCAGTAAGACAGTTCTTCAGGGGTGTCATTTCAGGTTTTTCTAGGGGAGGGGGGCAAGATTTTGTTTTCCGGCGACAGTGACCTTGTTGCATCATTTTTTATTAATTAAGCATGTATAAATTAGGTACTTTAATAATAAAACTTCAGTTTTATGTGCTTAAGTTAGCATTCCCCTCCCCTTTTTTTTTTTTGTGGCCACAAATGACGCCCCTGCAGTTCTTACTACGTAGGCAATACGGTATACACGTTTGAATGGCTGGCTGGCGTACCAACTGCTATGACTGAGGGATGGGAGAGAATGGAAGTCTAACATCTCATCAACAGCTAAGATCATTAGATACAGTAACACAAAGAACTGAACAAAGTCAGAGAACCGGGAAAGGAATCAGCCATGACCAATATCGAAGGATTCAGCCCATTACTCGTCTGGAGTGATTTCGGGAAACAGTGGGAAACAGGAACAAGGATGGACGGAGTCGGGAAACGAACCCGTAGATTTCCGCAACGTGATACACTTGCAGCACTTCACTTGTTGACAAGAATGGAGGAATGTTGCTGAATAACGTTATCACAAACAAGGTTACAGTACAAGTAACAGATTATTTTATAATTGTAAGTACTGCTATTTTGTAATACCAGTTGTAACATGTAGCCCTTAATTACAGGCATTTAAATCCTGGTAATGTTAATTTCATTATTGAAATGTTATTTGTATTTTGTTACATTGCGGCCGACTTAATTACTTAGACTTTGTAAGTGTTAATTAATTATTTTTTTTATTTTTGTGAAGAATTCTCAGTGCGTAAGTAATAGAGCAGTTTAGTACAGCGCCGGAGTTATTTGGGGCTCCGTGCTTATTCTCTGCCAACTGCACGTCCTTCATAGTCCATTGAAATGCTCAGTGCGTAAGTAATGGAGCAGTTTAGTGCAGCGCCGGAGTTATTTGGGGCTCCGTGCTTATTCTCTGCCAACTGCACGTCCTTCATAGTCCATTGAAATG